>QRDG01000303.1:260636-397712 GCA_012064385.1 Puccinellia tenuiflora | reverse complement strand
CAAGTCCAATATAGTTTACTCCTTTTGACCGGATATAATTGTTAGATCCATATTAGATATATCATGTAATGTATTTTTAAATGCTTAGATTATCTTAACATACTACACACGGGATCCACGTGCCAGATCCCATATATTTGACTCCTTTTAACCTCAAACATCGGTAAGATCTATCTTAGATATATGATGCGCAATATTTTTTTAGATTTTTTCATATCGAAATGTATATAATATTTTATAACAAGGGTATTATTGTGATGACAGTGTATAATAAGACATGGGTCTACCCGAGTGTATCATGTCGAGCTATCTACTTAAATATATTGCTATTATCATTGTATTAAGTGATTATACTTAAGATCATATAAATTATTATTGTGTCAATACCTTAAAGAGGAGACTTCCATGGTGCAATGGTCGGCAGGCTGTAGCGTCAAGCGCCAGCGCCCGGGTTTGAATCCTCACCTCTACCGTATGACAATGCCGGGGTGGAGTCCTCTCTCCGGTCTTTTTATTTATTTTTTATACCTCAAAAAATTTCATCCTTCGCCACTGATACTATCATTTGCTAATATAAATATATCATGCTATAGATTGTTCAAAAAAAAAGTCGAAAAACCGATCCAAGCTCAACAAAATAACCATATGCCCAGCCTTATATATAGGAGTAGATATGATCGGAATAACCCCGTTAGACTCTATATATACGTAGCTGTATAACACTTGTATTTGTATACGATGATGTACCTTATATATATAATGATAGCTGCACCCACGATGGGTGACGAGCTGTTCCCAAAACTCTAGCGTTTCCACGTTTTATATGGTATACTAGCTGAATACCCGTGCGTTGCCACGGGTACTAAAAAAATCATCGACGTGCACGTCGAAACATGAAATATAAAATGCACGGAAATATTAAATCGAGCTACTTATCTATGCACCACCGCACTTGTTCTCCCATGTGTCGCACACCACCACTCCCCGAGCTTAGAGGATGGCCGGGCGGTGTCGGATCGGTGGAGGGAGGGGTCGGAGCAGGGTGGTTCGGTGAGGCGCCGTGGCAGCACGCCGATCGCGGGCGGCCGGTGGTTTGGCCGGAGAAAGTTGCGAGGGCAGGAAGCAACTCACCGGAGGAGAGAACGAAGGGCACATGCCGGACAGGAGGAAGAAGAAGAAGGGGGGAGGAAGAAGACGGAGGCGGGAAGAATTTTCGTTCAGCCTAAAAAGACCATTTTACCCTCTCACCAAATCACATAATACCACGACTGCCATCGTACCGCTTCATGGTCTTTTCTTTTTCCCACCCCCGATTCCCCGCAGACCCACCGCCCTCCACCTTCCCCCAACGTTCGCCAGCACCAAAATCCGCCCCGCCCAATTCCATGCGCATATCTACCGTTGTCGGACGTGGCCAGGCTGCAGCCGGCCACCGTGACATTTCCTCTGACTATTTGTGCCATGCGCCGTCCGCGTCGGACCTAGGTTCCACTCGCCGCCACCATTCACTCCGACCGTCACGCGTCGCGTCCCGCCAGTCCGTGACCCCCACCTCCCCGCCTTGATCTGAGTTCTCCACCCCCAACTTGCCGGCGTACCTCTCTTCGCCGCCGCTGCTCCCACCTCAAGGTCTCCTACCTTTAGCCGCTATCGAGCCACTCCCCGAGCTTACCGGGTGGTAGTGGATCAGTAGAGGGAGGGGTCGGGGCAGGGAGGTTCGGTGAGGCGCCGTGGCAGCACGCTGGTCGCCGGCGGGGAGACAGGCGGTTTGGCCGGAGAAAATTTCGGGAGGCAGGAAGCAACTCACCAGAGGAGAGGAAAAAGAAGGAAGTGTTTTTAATCAAATCAGGATATGTAAAAATAATTAACTCAAAACAGGTATGCACCCACAGGCGGTTGAAGCTATACGACCGTCACACCGCAGCAGCCGTTCTACTTTGCACATCTCTTGCCGATCAAGCTCAAGCCCGACAATTACCTGTATTGGCGTGCACAGATCCTTCCGCTTCTTCGCAGTCACTATTTGGAGGGGTTTGTTGGTGGCACCTCGCCCTACCCACCGCATTTTCATCCGTCGCATCGTCCGTGGATGGCGCAGGACCAAGCGATCTTCTCGGCCATTCAGTCCTCACTCACCGAGGGCGTTGCTGGTCTTGTGCTATTTGTTACCACCGCTCGGGAAGCTTGGGCTGCACTCGAGGAGAGTTTCACCTCGCAGTCTACGACACAGTCCATGGCGCTACGTACCCAGCTTGGCGAGATTAAAAAACGTGACCTCACGGTTACGGCCTTCTTCAACAAGGTCAAGAGCTTGGCGGACACACTCGCCTCCATTGGTCAGCCACTACGAGATGCGGAGTTTACCTCATATATTCTCAATGGGCTGGATGGCGACTACGACTCCTTGGTGGAGGTCATCAAGGCGAGTCCTGTTCATGTGCGCCCCCAGGACTTGTATGCGCGCCTTCTTGGTACGTAGCAGCGTGTCTCCGATCGTCGCTCCGCCGATCTCTACACCAACGGCGGCGCGTCCGCCAATGCTGCCTACCGCAGTGCCGGGAAATCTACTACCCGCCCTAGTGCTGCACCGCCTCAGGGTGCACCCCAGGGAGGGGGTAAGCAGCAGCCGCACCCTGCCTTCACCACGACGGGAGGACGTCCGCGTCCGTGCTGCCCAGCATGTGGTGCCCAAGTACCATGCCAGCTCTGCGGTATTGAGGGGCACCTCGCCTCTCACTGCCACCGCCGCCTTAAAACGGACTTTCTGGGCATCGGCAACAATGGCAAAGGTAACGAGCGCCAAGCCAACTCGGCAACACAGAGGCACACACCCTCCTATCCCTTTGACCCGGCGTGGTACATGGATACAGGGGCGACCAGTCATCTGACGAGCGAGATGGGCAAGCTTGCCGTTCGCGAGTCCTACCGTGTCCATGACAAGGTTCATACAGCAAGTGGAGAAGGTATGCACATCTCTCATATTGGTCAGTCATCTGTTCTTACACAATCATCCACTCCATTGCATCTCAAAAATATTCTTCGTGTTCCCTCAGTTACACGTAGTTTGTTGTCCGTTCCTAAACTTACTCGTGATAATAATGTGTTTGTTGAATTTCACCCTTGGTATTTTTTTGTTAAGGATCAGGCCACGAGGGATGTTCTTCTTAGAGGTCGCTATCGCCATGGCTTGTATGCACTTGATGCGTCACCTGTCTCCCAAGTCTTTAGTGTTGTCCATGTCTCGCCGTCACAGTGGCACTCCCGCCTTGGTCATCCAGCTACCCCCATAGTTTGTCATATTCTTCATCGTCATGACTTGCTGTTGGAGTCTAGCAATAAGCTTGTTGCAGTGTGTGATGCCTGTCAGCAAGGCAAGAGTCATCAGCTTCCTTTTTCTGAGTCGAGTCGTGTAGTTAAAACTCCTCTTGAGCTTGTGTTTTCAGATGTGTGGGGTCCTGCCCAAACTTCTGTTAGTGGTCACAATTACTATGTCAGTTTCATCGATGCTTATAATCGCTTTACTTAGTTTTATCTTCTCAAAAATAAATCTGATGTGTTCAATATTTTTCTGCAATTCCAAGCGCATCTTGAGCGACTTCTCAAGCATAAAATTATTCATGTCCAGTCTGATTGGGGAGGGGGGGGGGGGCGAGTATCGCAACCTTAAGGAGTTTTTCCAGAAACTTGGGATTTCTCACCGCGTGTCCTGTCCACACACACATCAGCAGAATGGTACAGCAGAACATAAGCATCGCCATATAGTTGAGACTGGATTAACTTTGTTAGCTCATGCGTCAGTACCTTTTCGCTTTTGGAGTGACGCCTTTGCCACAGCTTGTTTTCTCATTAATATGCTTCCTACACGTCTCCTTAATATGAAAACTCCCCTCGGACTCTTGCTTAATGAGACTCCGGACTACTCTTTTCTCAAAGTGTTTGGGTGTGCATGTTGGCCGCATCTTCGCCCCTACAACAGTCGTAAGCTCGAGTATCGGTCTAAAAAGTGTGTGTTTCTTGGATATAGTTCTCTTCATAAGCGTTACAAATGTCTTCATGTCCCATCTAATCACGTGTATATTTCACGAGATGTTGTTTTTGATGAGAACGTCTTTCCCTTTTCTGCACTTCCGATGTCTCCCATAGATCACTCATCCTCATCGCATTCATCCCCTGTTTTGCCTGGTCAGTTTGAAGATGTTGCATATGCCCCTGCTTTGTTCTCTAACCATGGTGCAGGTATTGGACGTGGTGCTCGTCTCCAGCTTCTAGACATCACCGAGTCACCAGAAGCTACGACTCCCGTCAGGAATGACGATCGCTGCATGGTGCATGCAGACGACCTCGTCGGTCGCGCCTCGTCCGTGCTCCCGGACACGCCTGGGTTGCTTCCTGCCCCGACCACGCCACGGCCTGGTCCAGCCACGCCTGGGCCGTCTCCACCCGAGTCACCCCCACCTGGGCCGCCTCCACCCGGGTCGCCCCCGCCTGGGCCAACCCCGGGGTTGGCCTCCTCCGCCTCGGCCCCGCTCGGGTCCCCGCCTAATGGGCCGCCCTCGTGCGTGCCTATTTCGCTAGAGGCAAGCGCCATGCCTGAGACGGATGTGTCTTCGCGTGCATCAATGACAAGTGCTCCTGTTGTCGCTACTTCGTCACCATCGGAACCTGCAATGATGCATCCTCATACTCGCAGCAAAAGTGGGATTGTGCGTCCACGAAAACGCACTGATGGCACAGTTGCTTGGCTTGCTGCGTGTTTTGCACATGCTGAAGTTGATCCTACTGCCGAACCTCGTCACTATCAGGCTGCTACGAGCATTCCACATTGGCGTACTGCTATGGATCAGGAGTTTCAAGCTCTTCTAAAAATTGATACTTGGCATTTGATTCCGCCAAAGCCTGGTGTTAATATCATTGATTCAAAGTGGGTCTTTAAAGTCAAGAAACATGCTGATGGCTCATTGAAAGGTACAAGGCTCGTTTGGTTGCGAAAAGGCTTCAAACAACGCTATGGTCTTGATTATGAAGACACATTCAGTCATGTTGTTAAGCCTACCACTATTCGCCTTTTGCTCTCTTTGGCTGTGACTCGAGGATGGTCGCTTCGTCAGTTGGATGTTAAGAATGCTTTTCTTCATGGAGTCTTGGAAGAAGAGGTGTATATGCGTCAGCCTCCTGGGTTTGTTGATCCAGATTATCCACAACATTTGTGTCGTCTTGTCAAGGCTCTATATGGTCTCAAACAGGCTCCTCGTGCATGGCATGCACGTCTTGCTTCAGCTCTTCGTGCACATGGCTTTGTTCCATCTACTGCTGACACCTCCCTGTTCCTTCTTCAGCGACCTGAGGTGACTATGTACCTGCTCGTGTATGTCGATGATATTATTTTGATCATTTCTTCAGCTACTGCCGCTGATCGCCTAGTTTCAGCTCTGGGTACTGACTTTGCTATCAAAGATCTTGGTCCACTGCACTTTTTCCTTGGCTTGGAGGTTACTCGCACTAATGATGGTTTGACACTCACTTAGCAGAAGTATTCTATGGATCTTTTACGGCGTGCAGGTATGCTGAAATGCAAGACCACCATCACTCCATGTCTATTACAGATAGATTGTCTGCTTTTGATGGTACTTTGCTCACATTTGAGGATGCTACTGAGTACCGCAGTCTGGTTGGTGGTCTCCAGTACTTGACGATCACACGGCCTGACATCTGTTATGCAGTTAACCGTGTGTGCCAGTTTCTTCATGCGCCTCGAGATACTCATTGGGCAGCTGTGAAGCGCATACTACGCTATGTTCGCTTGACTGCCTCTTATGGTCTCCACCTTCGGTCTGCTCCTTCAGGGATGCTCTCTGCTTTTTCGGATGCGGACTGGGCTGGTAGTCCGGATGATCGGCGATCTACGGGGAGATATGCAGTGTTCTTTGGTCCTAATCTGATCGCCTGGAATGTTCTCTAGCAAGCGACAGTGTCTCGTAGTAGCACTGAAGCTGAGTACAAAGCGGTTGCCAATGCCACGGCTGAACTCATTTGGGTACAGTCTTTACTTACAGAGTTGGGGATCTCTCAAGGTCTACCTCCAGTTCTTTGGTGTGACAACATCGGTGCCACATACCTTTCATCGAACCCGGTATTTCATGCCCGAACGAAACACATCGAAGTTGACTATCATTTTGTGAGGGAACGTGTTGCACAGAAGCTACTTCAAATCAAGTTCATCCCTTCGAAGGATCAACTTGCTGACATCTTCACGAAGCCACTGTCTCAACCTTAGTTTGAAGGCATTAGGCGCAATCTTAACTTACTATGTACTTCAGGGCACAGTTAAGATTGAGAGAGGGTGTTAGACTCTGTATATACGTAGATGTATAACACTTGTATTTGTACACGATGATGTACCCTATATATGTAATGATAGCCGCACCCACGATGGGTGACGAGCCGTTCCCAAAACCCTAGCGTTCCACGTTTTACAAACCCCCATCCAGCAACAACCTTACTTATGGGTGGGGTGAGTATGTAAGAACCCCCAATAGCAGCAACTAACCAAACCGTGCTTATTAGAAAGTAATTTTACTTTCTTGAAAAATTATACTATACTTATCTTTATTTTTTCAGATGGGCAAGTTTTATAATTATGTGAGAATCCTTGGAAATACTTATATTTGTTTTTTCAGCGGGGCAAGTTTTATAATTATGTGAAAATCCTTGGAAATTCAAGAGAGGCCTTGTCTGGGTTGATCAGTGGTAATTTGGCCCAGTCAGCCACTCAGCCCATTGTTTATCCATCTGTTTGGTCCGTTTAAGATAAGAAGTCCCAATCAATCTCCCACCCCGCCGCCGCTAGCTTTGATTCGTCGAGTCCTGCTGCAGGTATTGCTCCCAAACTTTGTCTTCCCAGTAGATTTTTGCTCAGGAAGAAGAAGAGTCTGTTGTAATTTCTTTTGTACGCGAAAGAGAGGGCAGGTAGATGAAGGCGCGGCAGTTCGTGAACGTGGTGATGCGCAGAGGCACCATGTACTCGGTGAGTCGCATCAAGCCCCAGGAGAAACTCTTCTACCCATCTATCAAGGAAGCTCAAGCAGCCGCAACATCCAACAAGGAGGAGATGGAGACCATCTCCAGGATGCCTGCGCCCAAGCTCAGACTCGAGAGTTCCATCTCCAAGGACAAGAGGCTGGATTTCTTGCCTTTTCATGAACCAGCCAGTGGTGACTATAGCAAGATCCTCTGCATCGACGCTGAGGGCCGCACCGTCCTATGCGACACTGACGCCGGCGTGCTCCACTCGGTTCCCTCCCTCAACGGTCCGAAGGGAGCCAACCCCGTCTTCTTCTCCATCGTAGACAGAGAGCCCCGAGACCCTGGGCGGGCTGACGCCTTCTACGTTATGCGCAGGTGCGTCTACCGATTTCGCCATATCCCCTTATTTCCTCTTCTTTGAGACAAAGATTCCTTATGTAATTTAATCCATCTCTTAGTTTTTTTTTGAATCATTGAATTCATCACTCGACGTAGTCTAGCAGTTCAACTCTATTTGGGAGACCCCGCTTGCTTATTGCAATTCTGAATTGCATTGATTGTATCGTTGATGTATTTGCAATTCAATCCGAATGAATATATCTAAAAGTTTTTCTCTCCCCCACCTCCTGTATTACTTTTTTAGAGTATACAAAATCATACTATAACGCTTGATATTAATTCTTTTTTTTCTAATCAGAATTAGCAATTTTATTTGCTATGCCCTAGGTGCTACGATTACTTCAACTTCGAGGCTCTCATGTACAGCGACCCCTCCAGCTCTAGGAAAGGCTGGCGATGGCACCGCCTCCCGCCTCCGCCTGCCCCCGTTGACACTTCCATCGCGCAGATTGACGATCCCAGCCGTGACCCCATTCTCATCGTCTCATCCACTGAAACAAGTGGCGCTGGCACCTACTGCTTCAACACATTCACCAACAAGTGGTTTAAGAGCATCTCTAGCAGATACGGCAAACGCGGCCTGCATCGGCCTATGCAGGCTGCTATGCAGTTTTTGGGGGGAAAACGGACCAGGGCAGATCCCGCAAAAGCGGCCCAGCCCAGAAATCCGCTGCAGGCCCCCGCTCTCGACCGCGAAAAGCCTCCATATATGCCGGCCGAGAGGGCGTTTGCGGACCCAAACCCTATCCTCTCGCAGCGCTCTCCTCCCTTCCTCCGCCGCCCACCGCCGCGCAAAATCCGGCGCCGACGACCCACACCGTAGCTCCGCCACCGGATCCGCTCCCCCTCCTACGCCATGGCCCGCGGGGGAGGCCAGATCGGCCGCGGGGGAGGCCAGATCGGCCGCTGGAGAGGCGGGAGCAGCCGCGGCGGAGGCTCGAGCAGCCGCGGCGAAAGCTCCAATGGCGGCGGCCGCGGCGAGAAGACGGAGGCCCAGAAGGTCGCCTCCGACGCCGCGTGCATCCGCGCCGCCAGGCTGTACCTGAACAACGGCACGGTGCCGCCGCCTGCCTACTTCCGCCGCGAATCGGAGCGGTACCCTCCGTCGCGGCGGCTCCTCTTCGCCCTCGTCGGTCTCCTCTGCCTCGACGAGCCGCGCGCCGAAGAGGAAGCTGGAGCAGGAGCCAGAGCCGGAGCCGGAGATCATTCCGCGCTTCGCGGGTGACTACGTCGACGACGACGAGCTCGGCGATGTCCTCGCCGCGATGGTGCAGGAGCCGGTCATCACGCCGCAGGACTTCTGCGGCGACGCCCACATCGACGTCATGGTCGAAGGCGTCAAGCAGGCGACCGTCCGCCAGGCGGAGAAGGAGGCCGAGATCCGGCAGATCGCAAGGGACCAGCCCTTCGTCTTCCTCGAGGACGACGACTGAGCCACGGCATCGCCGCCTCCGCAACGCCGACGACGTCGCCGCCACGGCATTGGCTCCGGTGAGAGCCCAATTTTGGTATGTAAACATGCCGTGGCGGCGACCTACTAGTTTTTAGGTGTTTTTATGTGAATGTATGAACTCGATGGTGTGTATTTTGAATGTTGTTGTGTCGAATTTCAAATTTGTGCGTTCATCTGTGCTTCCCGCGATATTTTTTTTGCTATTGCGGTTTACAATGCCGTTTCTGATCTGCGGGAGCATTTTTCGGCCTGCATAACGCAAAAAACCGGCCTGCATCCGCGCGCTTGCGGTTTGCGGTATGCAGTATCTGCTAGAGATGCTCTAAGGCCGGCTGCTGGACGCTGCCATTTGTTGGCCGTGCCGAGCATATTCCCGAGCTTCACAATCTCTGGTTCGGCACTGCGAAAAATTGGCCTCATGACTTGTGCGCCATGGATATTCTCTACTCCCTTGACACTGTCGGGGCTCCATTGCTGGTGTACAAGTGGGAAGACCTTAGTGTGCCAGACGACTGGGTGATGATGGATTGCAGCATGGCATACCTGGGGGCCGGCAAGTTTTGCATTGCCAAAATATTTGAGTTTTGTATGGACAATAATGACCGGACTAGGACGGGTGCCGTTATCTCTGGTTTGGAGGTGGTGCACCACGGTAAACCATCCAAACTGCTCATGGTCAAGCATAAGTCCAAATTCTACAAGTTTATCAGGGATGAGATCCAGTGTATCCTCTAAACTACAAGGCAGGGAGAGTGCTAAGTGATCGTTATTTCAGGACGAACATGTTTCTTAGATTCACTGGGAGCCCCTCCCCAATTCCATTTCATCACAAAACAAAACTATAATCATACGAGGCAAACAAGCATAACAGCGGAAGTACGATGCAGTGTATTGCTTTTACTACTTTTGGCAACATAGAGTATTGAGTGTTCATACACATGCATGCTCGCTAGTTATTTGGTAATATTGAATGTCTAGAAACATGTCATAGAGAAATTTGTATCCAGACCAAGGTATGAATTAAAACAACAAAAATAACATACTTAAATAAAAATTCTGCAGGGAAGGTATAGAGTCCCATTTTGATCGCATTCAACAAATATGTTCCAAAGAAGCAAATGTCTTCGTTTATGGAATATACTAGATCATGTAGGCGCGCGTTCGTCCATGAGGACAATATATTGTTAGGAATTATTGAAATATATTTGAATTTTAACTTGTTCTTAAGTGTGTAGGTTGGGCCTCTGGAGTACCCTTCCATCCATATTTGCTTGTTAGTTAGCAGAACCATTGTATCACTCGAAGTAATAAAAGTAGAGGCGCCAGCGATTTTATTTGTCCACCGACCCTGTTTCAGGTTAATGTATTGTCGTTTAATTACAATATGAGGGGATTTTTTTTGCTTTACGTCAGGAGGAAGACTAAACGGAGAATGACACAAGTGCACACGATGATTCATAAGCGTTTTACCACATGATAACCGTGTATCCTCAAAATTAAATGTCGCTCTACCTTTAATACAACAAAGAATCTCACTGATTCATTCATCAAACAGAGTACGCATATGCTCGATAAAGTATAGTTTGTTCATTACAACTTTAGAAGCTTACCAACCTACCGACTTGTCTGCGAGACGATCCAGAAAGAAGAAGTTGTAGGTAACAACAAACGACTTGGGCCTAATCTCTACCAACACAAGCAATAGGATCAATCCAATTGAAAAACAGAAGACAATCGCAATGGAGGTGAGAGCTGCCGAAACGCAACTCCATTTCCGTCCAATCTCCGGTCGAATACCAGTCCTCGTTAAACTGCTTCGCCGCCACCGTGATCACCATGCACGCTGGCCACCACGGCAGCTAGAGGTTAGACTACTCTGAGAAGTGAGAAAAAAGCGTGGTGAACATCAGAATTATCCATCAGCGCCTACCTCTCCATCTCGGACCAGAGTAGCATCGATTCGTTCCAAGGGGCCGTGGAGCTAGAGTTTCCCGACCACCTACAGCTGGAGCAAGCGAAGGATGAGGAGGCGGTCGTGTCGCTGCAGCCGCGTCGCTGCACAGCACACGGAGGCCGCAGAAACGCCGCCCTTATTATCTCTTGCGTCTCATCTTCTTTGGTTCTCTCAAACAGGGATTATATAGGTGAGGCGAGCAATCGACAGTAACTGTACCGTCATCAATCGCAGCCGGCGAGCTGGGCACTAAAGCGGCAATTACTGGTTTGCAGGAAACTGAAAATTTACTCCCGCTAAAAACGCATGAGCTGCAATCATGAGCGATGCTTGGCATCTCGCTGCCGCATCAATTAAGGAAGCTCAGTCGTCGACCACAGGCATGGGCGCATCGCCTGGTTTGCCCTCGCTCGCCTCATCGTGTGTGTTCGCTCCGAGGCCTGTCAACGAGCCGAACTCGAGCGAACACAGGCGGGCTCGGCTTGAGCTTGGTAGAAGTTCGAGCCGAGCTCGAGCGAGCCCAGGTTGACCTTCGAGCTACACGTTAGGCTTGAGTTTGGCTTGTTAAGACTTCGAGCCGAGCTCGAATCGAGCTTTTAACAAGCCAAACTCAAACAATTTGTCGAGCCCGAATTTTTTTGACAGCCCTACATATAGCTAAATATAGCAAGGAAAAAAAGTAAACTGCGATCAGGCATTCTTTTTTCTCTTTTTTTGTTCATGTGGTGGACCTGATCTATCGTGTCGTTGGTGTAGCACTTGGCTACATGGACATGGACTAGTTTTGGACGTCGCAAAAGACAAGCTGCATAGCCTAGATTTAGCCTATGTTCCTACAAAATGCGCATAGTTTAGCGATGCGTGCTCCATCGCATGTTTTTGACCGAGCTTTGCCGAACTGTTCGAGCTCGAGCTCGAATGGCTCGCGAGCTACACGTTAGGCTTGAGTTTGGCTTGTTAAGACTTCGAGCCGAGCTCGAATCGAGCTTTTAACAAGCCGAACTCAAACAGTTTGTCGAGCCCGAACTTTTTTGACAGCCCTATTCGCTCGCCGTTTCACTTTTTTTTTTAGCAAAGTTCGCTCGCCACTTCACGGTAATGAGTTCGGGTCCGCCTTTAGTCTATGGGCTTTAGCGGGCATTTCCGGCCCGATTAACGACGGTGGACCAAATTGATCTGCAGAGTAGCTTCCCTCAGGGATAATCGGCCCATGTTGGAAATGTATACGAATCTAACGACCGAAAACTTCCTGACAGTTTGATCCGACGGCAAAAAAAAATTGTTAGTTCGTGAGAGGGCTCCCGGATGGTGCAGTTATAATATCCCTAATGCCTGTGCTGTTGTGGACCTTCAGGTTAAATCCAAATCTGCAGCACAAAGAAAAATAAGCTACTCTGAAAGATTATGAAGGATCTAGGAGGGGAAAAAACATGCCCAACACCTGAGACCGGCATCCCGCTGATGCCGAAGAAAGAGCAAGAAACCATGCTCCCATCCCAATCCACTCTGATTCAGCCACCCGACACCCTGATCTGATATCAGTTCTAAAGCGCAAAAGGAATTCTGGAGACCAATGGACTGAAAACCTACATGAGCACATCAATCGCGCAACGCCACCCCGCACCAAAATCCCCAATCCCCCACCGAGAAACCCTACGTCGGCAAGCAGACACCGACGCAATGCCACAACCCGAAGTCCCGAACAACACCACATCAACCGCGGGCAGCAAGCAATCACTACGACCCAAATCAAAACGCACAAGGAAAAGAGATACGTCGAAAACATCTGCGAAGAAGGACCGCAACATCTCCTCCACCGCCGCCAGCAACCCACGCGGAGAAATGAAGAAAAACCAATCGGAGTAACCTGCGTGACTGCCTCGTCTATTTACCTCGCTGCGATCGCCGACCCAGACCCGTGGCACAAAGAAAAGCGCCACACAACCCACCAGAGCATCACAAACCAACCTCAATGACTACGGGCGGGTCCCACAAGGAAGAAACAAGAGATAAAAGCAGTGGCAGACACTCAACTTACACGAGATGAGTGAATTAATCACTCAAGTCACAAAATGTGAAAAACAGTCACGCATCTCTCACTCGATGAGTGAATTGGTCACGAACCGGGTTCCGGCCGGTTTTTCTTGCCACGTGGCTATCTGAGTGGGTCCAGGGACAACCGGGCAGTGCCAAATTTTGCAGAAATCACCCTGCCATGGTTGATATTTCGTTTCATAGGTCCTGACCTTTCAGTTCACACACGAGCCGCCTGGGGGGAGAGAGAGGAGGGCATGCAGGAGACCAGCTCCGACCGGATGGAGGGGGAGGTCGACCATGGTGGGGGCGGCGGCGGCGGGCCAGCACCGGTGGCAGGTTGTTCCTCAACAGTTCCGCCGGCGCCACGGCGGCGTGATCTATGGGGTCCTCCTCCATCAGAAGGTACGACGAAGAACCCTAGCAATTTGTTGGTTTCTTGACTTCTAATCGTTGATTAGGACATCGATTTCGTTGTTATACTGCTGATTTGTATTAGAATTGTACCGATTAGGCCTTATTTTGGTGGCTGAAATTGGTACTTCATCTAGTCAGTTCATCTGCCCGTGAACAGCTAGGTTTTGAAGAAATTTTGTATGCAATGTAGGTCTGGCCGAGGGTGTTTTTATGGTGGAAATCCGTCATGGTGGTTTTTTCTGTGGAGTTGGTACAAATCGTTGCTATATGGACGAAAAAGTTGACCACTTTGATTACTGCCAGAGAGAGAACTGGTGCTGCCAGTTCATTGACGATTTTCTAAAGGAATTGTGCTACGATTTGAAGGATCCTAAGCTATCCGTGTACTGGTTGAAGCAATTAGCAGACAATGGGGAATATTTGGTTGCTGTCAACTCTGAGCAGATAGCAAGGGCAATGGCTGAAGCTTCAGTTAGTGAAAATCCAATAATTCTTTATGTAGATCATGTGGATTTTCTTGCTAAGCAGGGAAGTGATGATGTCTCCTTATCTAGTGCATGTTTGCCTAAGGTTTTAAGTCCCATGAAAGGTGGATATGTGAATATAATTGATGGGGATGACAGTGAAGAAAAAGACAATGTGGAAGATGGTGAAGAAGATTCAGAGAGTGATCCTGACTTTGCTGACTCAGACTATGATTTTGAAGATGACGATGGCATGTTTGAGGCAAATGTGGATGACAAAGTTGCAGATGATCTTGTTCATCAACCTATACAAGCTTATCCAAGAGGTGAAGATGATGTGACAGAAGAAGTTGATTCACATGATCCTGGCGGCCCAAAATTTAAATTCAGTATTCATAATCCTTTGACAGACAAGGACAATCCAGTGTTCAAGTTGGGCATGACATTTCCCATTGTCCAAGATCTGAGGAAATCATTGTCAATGTACTGTGTCAACAATAGAATTCAGATCAATAAAACAAGGAACAATAGCAAAAGATTAGAGGCCCAATGTAAAGAAGGTTGTCCTTGGAAATTAATAGCTTCAAAGGACAGTCGATCTGAATCATTCTTAGTGAAGACATATGTGCAAGAGCATACATGTGAGAGGGTGTGGAAGGTAAAGGAGCTGACTGGAGCTTTACTCACTGAGAAATTTCTTGAAGAATTCAGAATTGATGAGACTATGACACTCAAATCTTTTGCAAACAAAGTACAACAGAAATACAACATGGTACCTAACAGGTTTAAGCTTGCTAGGGCAAGGCTTGCTGCATTGAAGAAGATTCATGGTGATGAGATTGCCCAGTACAATTATCTGTGGGATTATGGACAGGATTTGAGAAAAACCAACCCTGGCAGTAGTTTTTATCTCAAGTGTATAGGAAATTCTTTCATCTCTTTGTACTTGTCATTAGATGCATGCAAGAGGGGGTGGCTTAGAGGTTGCAGACCAATAATTTGCCTAGATGGGACACATATCAAGACCAAGTTTGGAGGGCAACTACTTACAGCAGTTGGGATTGACCCCAATGATTGTATCTATCCTCTTGCAATGGCAATTTTAGAGGTGGAGTGCTACAGCAGCTAGCTCTGGTTCTTGACCACACTGAAAAATGATTTGAATATTGTGAACACTTCACCTTACACAATCATGAGTGACAAACAAAAGGTTTGTGCTCTAGCACTAAAACTTGTCGATTAATATGGCCACGTATCTAGCATTAAAACTTGTCGATTGTCGACTAATAGGAGTTTCTATTTGTATTGACAGGGCCTCATCAAAGCTGTGCTAGAACTGTTTCCTGACTCCGAACACAGATTCTGTGTTAGACACATGCACCAGAACATGAACATGCTGCACAAGGGAGAAGTGGTGAAAAATCATGTTTGGGATTGTGCAAGGTCAACAAATGTTTCTAGGTGGAATGAGAACATGTAGAAGTTCAAAGAAGAATGCCCTGATGCACATGCCTGGCTAGAACAAATGCCACCAAATACTTGGTGTCAAGCTTTTTTCTCAGAATTCCCTAAGTGCGACGTTCTTCTCAATAATACTTGTGAAGTATTTAACAAGTAAGTAGCCCTAATCAATTAAATCCATGCCCACTGCCATAACAATATTTGGTGTGGTAAATTTTTGTGTTCAAACTATGTAGGTGGATACTAGAAGCAAGAGAGCTTCCAATTGGATCAATGTTGGAAAGGATTAATTCTCAGTTAATGACAAGGTATTACGAGACGGAGAAAGAGGCTAGAGAAAAATGGGTTGGACAGATTTGCCCTAAAATTAAGAAGAAGCTTGATAAAAATGCAGAATTTGCGGCTGATTGTTTTCCAACTCCAGCTAGGATGGGAGTATTTAAGGTGACTACTGCGTACAACCAAAATATCTACATAGTGGAGCTCAATCTGAGGAGTTGTAGCTGCAAGAGGTGGCAGCTTACTAGCATTCCTTGTGGCTGAGACGCGCATTGCGCGTGCCCATGTACTAGTTTTTGAGGAAATCATCGTCCGCTAGTGTCCAGCCACAGCGAGCCATCTCGATTTTTTTTAGGGAAAGTTAGCCATCCTGAGGAGAGCCAACTCTTGCGTCGTGAGAGGGAGCTCCTGATCGCCGCCTTTAGCGACGCGACATCCCTATAGCCTACAGCCTACATGAGGATCTACATGGGGCGTTATAAAATGCGGCCCAATAGAAAATGTACTGTTTTCACTAACTTTAATAATTTTTGTTACGTTTCTATTTATTTATAAAGGCTAGTTAAATAGTGTAAAATATAAAAAACAATTTTAAAAAATATGAATATTTTCCAATCCAAACATTGAAAATAAAATATTTTTAAATTCGAATTTTTTTCAGATTTGAACGATTTCTAAAATGGGAACTTTTTCAAATCTGGAATATTTTTCAAAATCCGACTATTTTTAAAATCTGAACATTTTCTAAACCGAACAGTTTTCAAAATTGAAAGATTCAGAATGCGAAACTTTTCAAATTTGAACATTTTAAAAAATATAAACTTCTTCAAAATCTAAATATTTTAACATATGAACATTTTTTTAATTTGAACGATTTTTATTCTTTTTGAAATCTAAAAAATTTATAACCATAAATTTAAAAAAAATCTGATCATATTTCAAATGCTAAAAATATTAATATATTTTGTAGAAAAACTAAGTTGTAAAATTAAAATAAAAAAGGAAAAATAAAAAGGTAACAGAAAAGAAAACGAAAAAATAACAGAAAAAAAAGAAGAGAAATAAACGAAATATTGGAAAAACACAAAACGCGCGATTGGGCCGGCATGTTGCGGCGACGAGAGTGTGCAGCGCGAGCCTCCCGCGCCGCAACGGGCGGCAAACAGGATTTTCCGTCGTTCCTCGGCCTTCCTCTCTTGCTGGGCTGTCCTAGCAGTGCATGACCTGACGGGGAGGCTGTGGCGAATCCTATTTGACGCCCGTTGCGTCAAATAGCGGGTCGATGCGCACCTCTTTCCTTTACTTGTCAATGCATTTGGGCTGGCCCATTAAGCTGTTTCGTGGGCTGCTCCACTTTTTCTGTTGGAGACCGTGATCGAGAGATATTTCTTCAGCTCGTCGCCATCTTCCTCAGTTTGTTCGGTTTCCTTTTTTTTTTCTGTTTTTTCTATTTCCTTTCTTCTGCTTAGATTTATTATATATTTTTGTTTTCCGCTGCGGATGCGATTCGTGATGTGCCTCTGCTTCGTGAGAACATTTCTGCCATGGCGAATAAACTAACTTCTTCAGCTCCTCAGGAATACATGTGTACTTATTCTTTCTTTCCTTTTTTTATTGTTCCTTTTTTATCCTTTTTCTTTTCTATTGTTTATTTTATTGTGTACGAAATTACATATTTATTTTATTTCTATTGTCAACTCTCTTATGATTATTTGAACATATTTTCCATAAGACATGAATATTATTATGCATCGTGGACAATTGTCTCGACCGTATGGACATATAGTCTGATCATTTGTTTTTCAGTTCATTCTTATTTTCGATTCACCTCTTTTAGATTTTTTTATTCATTCTTTTCTTTTCATCGACTTAGCTCTTTGGATCATTTTTTAGGGTTCATCGCCGTATATATTTTTGGTTCATTCTTTTCTTATTCATCGCCATATCTATTTTGGATTTATTCTTTTATCGGTCCATCATCCTGGCAATATTTGGTTCATTTTATTTTTGGGTCATCGCCTTATTTTTTGGTTCATTTTTTGTTTTCTGTTCATCGTCTTGGATATCTTTGGTTCTCGGTTCATTTCTTTTTCGTTCATCGTTTATTTTTTTGGCTCATCGCCTTAAATAAATTCGGTTCACTTCTTTTCAGTTCATTGTCTTATTCTCTTTGTTCCATCGTCTTAGATAAACTCAGTTCATTATTTTTGGTTCATCATCTTAAATATATTCGGTTCATTCTTTTTTTAGGTTCATTGCCATAGATAAATTCGGTTCATGTTTTCGGTCCATCGCTTTTGGATATATTCTGTTCATTCATTTTCGGTTCATCGCTTTCAGATATCCTGTTTCATTCTTTTTGGTTAATCTCCCTATCTATCTTAGGTTTATTTCCCTATCTATTTTCGGTTCATTCTATCCACTTCCTCGCCCTATCTATCTTTGCTTCTTTCTCTTTTTCAGTTCCACTCTTTTTACATAAATTTGGTAATTTCTTTTTTTTCTATTCATGGCCCTAGATATCTTATGTTTATTATTTTCGGTTCATCACCCTATCTATCTTCTTGGTTCATTTCTTTTTGATTTATCGGCCTATTTTTTCGGTTTACTGTCTTAGATAAATTCCATTCATTTCTTTTTTCGGTTCATCGTCTTATTCTTTTCAGTTCATTGCCTTAGATAATTTCGGTTCATCGCCTTAGATATATTTGGTTCATTCTTTTTTCGGTTCACCACCTTAGATATATTCGGTTCATTCTTTTTTCGGTTCACCACCATAGATATATCTGTTCAATTATTTTCATCGCCTTAGATATATTCAATGCATTATTTTTTTGTTTCATCACCTTAGACACATTTGCTTCATTCGTTTTTATCGATACATCGCCCTAGATATCTTCGGTTTATTTTTTCAGTTCCCTATCTATCTTTCGATTCATTTGTTTTTGGTTATCAGCTTATTTTTGTTGATTCGCCCCCCTTCAATATTTTCTGTTCATTTCTTTTTTGTTGATTGCATTATTCATTTTTGGTTCATTGCCTTAGATATATCTGGTTCATTCTTTTTGGCTCCTCACTTTTAGATATATTCGGTTCATTCTTTTTTGCTTCATCGCTTTTAGATATATTCAGTTCAATGCTTTTTAGATGTATTCGGTTCATTATTTTTTGGTTGATCGCCATATCTATCTTTGGGTCATTTTATTTTTTGGTTCGTCGCTTTTAGATATCTTCGGTTGATTTTTTTGCTTCATCACCCTAGATATCTTATGTTCATTCGTTTAGGTTCATCACCCTATCTATGTTTTCAGTTCATTTGTTTTTTGATTCATCTCCTTATTATTTTCGGTTCATCTCCATAGATAAATTCGTTTCTTTCTTTTGGGTTCATCATTTTTGGTTCATTTCTTTTTGGTTCACTGGGTTGTTCTTTTTTCTGGTTAATCACTTTCGATAAATTCGGTTCATTATTTTTGGTTTGTAGCTTTTATATATTTCTGATTCATTTTTTCACATCATCTCTTTTTAGTATCTTTCTGGTTCGTTCTTTTCGTTGATGGCCCTAACTATCTTCGATTCGTCGCCCTATTTAATTTCATTCATTCTATTAGATTCATTGCTATCTATATCTAGTTCATTTTCTTTTCTAGTTCATCGATTTTATTAGATATATTCGGTAAATTTTGTTTTCGGGTCATCACCCTAGATATCTTATGTTTATTCTTTTCGGTTCATCACCATATCCATCTTTTTTCGTTCCATTTCTTTTTGCACATCTGCTTATTCTTTTCAGTTCATCGTCTTAGATAAATTCGGGTCATTTCTTTTTTTCGTTTCATCTCCTTAGATATATTTGGTTCATTATTTTTTGGTTCATCGCTTTTAGATATATTCGGTTTCCTTTTCAGTTCGTTGCTTTTAGAAATATTCAGTTATCGTTTTTAGATATATCCAGTTCATCGTTTTACATATATTCAGTTCAGTCTTTTTCGGTTCATCACTTTTAAATATATTCAGCTCATTATTTTTCGGTTCTTTTAGATATATTTGGTTCATCCTCATATATTTTTTTGGTTTACCTCCCTATATTTTAATAAAAAAATTATGTTCGTCGCTTCTTTAGATATCTTCGGTTAATTTTTTTGTACATCGCCCTACATGTCTTATGCTCATTCTTTTTCGGTTCATAGACCTATCTTTCCAATTCATTTTTTTTTGGTTCATCGGCTTATTCTTTTTGGTTCATCGCTTTTAGATAAATTCGGTTCATCTGCTTATTTTTTTCGGTTCATCGCCTTTATATAAATTTGGTTCATCGCCAATATATTGGGTTCATTAATTTTTGGTCCGTCGGCTTAGATATATTCGGCTCATTATTTTTTTGGTTCATCAACTTAATTATTTATTTAGCTCGCTTAGTTTTTTTGTTTCATCGCCTTATTGCCATTTGTTCATTAACTTTTTGGTTCATTGCCTTATGTCTATCTATTCATTAAATTTTTTGATTCACATTTAATCATTTATTTGGCTCACTTTTTTTTCATGCATTGCCTTATTTCTATATGTTCATCAACTTTTTGGGTTCATCGCCTTAATTATTCATTTGGCTCTCTTAGTTTTTTCGATTCTGTCGTGGTTGCTTTCACGGCATATGCCAACAGGGTGGCTTAAGGTGTGGGGACTATGGTGCGAGCGATGGCGTTCCGGCGAGATTGGGCACAAGCATGCAAACTGACACACGATGTACCCTGGTTTGGAGCCCTCGTGAGGAGGTAAAACCCCTACTACTGCATGATCTGGTGTATATGGTGGAGAATATGGTGTTACAAAGTTGCTCCTTGATTTGTACTGATGAAGAGTTGGGTGGTGCCCCAAGCGAAGGCGGAGATGTAGCAAGCAGCAATTTTCCCTTGATAACGAACCGAGGTTTATCGAACCAGTAGGACCTTGAAATCAACAACAAAGTGAATGTTGAAGATCTCTGGTGCTTAATCTTCAACAGACGTGGACATGCACACACTCAACCAAAATACTTTGCCCCCAACGGCGGAAAGGTTGTCAATCTTTCCGGTCTCGCAGAAAACAAAGCGGTTAATTGTATAGTGAAATAGATGAATTATGAAAATGGACCAGAGGAGTAATGATGGTGAAAAGTGATGAATAAAGGTTGCAATCAATGTAAAAAGATGGACCGGGGGCCATGGGTTCACGACTGGAGTCTCTCGAGTAAATAGAACATTCATATGATGGGTAAAAAAATTACAGCTCGGCAATTGACAAGATTATAACACAAACTTAATCTAGCTATGACAAAGAGAACATGATAATATTTAAGTAGGAATCACGACAATGAACAAAGACCGTTGAGTCCAACTGCATCTTTGTCTAAAAAGTCCACCGTGGGATCGCTATCCAGCCTGTCACCCATCGGTATTAAGTTGCAAGGAACAGACATTTGCATTAAGTAAAGCGCATGAAGTAAGCAATATTAAATATCAAAATAGACTTTAACACCGCTGTTTTACCCTTAGTAGCAACAGCACACCCTCGCCCATAGATGTTTTTGTCACTCGTGCCCAGGAACAAAAGGGGGCATGAACCCACTATCTGGCATAAATACTTTCTCTTGGAGATACACACAATCACTTGGCCAAAGTAACTACGCACATCGGAGAGCATGAAAGAACATAAATCAACATATAAGAATCATGCACAATCTTATCATAACTTTATAATCCATCGGATCCCAGCAAACACATCACATAGCATTACAATAATCGATCTTGATCTTGTTAGGCAGCTCACAAGATCATAAGACATGAAGCACAAGAGAGAGAGACTACCATCTAGCTGCTGCCATGGACCCAAGGTCGAAGGTGGGACTACTCACAAATCATCCCGGAGGAAGGCATGGCGATGAAGAGCCCTCCGAGATTGATCTCCCCTCCGGCAGAGTGCCGGGATCTGCTTCAGAATCACCCCCGAACTAGGGTTTGAGTTGACGGCGCCTCGGGATGACTTTTCTGGAAAATAATGGCCGCCCCGTCATTTTTAGGTTAAGATGGATTTTATAGGCGTCGGAGGGGGCCGAGACGGTGCGCAGGGGGCAGGGACGGGCCCCACCCACGGGTCCTAGGGGGACCGCGGCAGGCACCCGCCTGTGGCCCCTGGGTGGCCCCCCAGGTTGCCCTTTGGTCCTCCTGTGTCTTCCGTCGCATAAAAAATCTCCGTAAATTTTCAGATCAATACGACGATATTTCCTGTGATGGACTTTCTGAAATACAAAAACAGCAAAAACAGGAAACTGGCACCAGGCATCTTGTCAATAGCTTAGTCCGACAAAATGCATAAAAATGATTAATATGATAATAAAAACACGTGACAACATCACAAAACTAGCATGGATCAATCAAAAATTATAGATACGTTTGACACGTATCAGCATCCACAAGCTTAACTCCTACTCGTCCTCGAGTAGGTAAGTGATAACAAAATAATTTATGATGAGACATGCAACCAACACAATTGTGATCAAGATAGTAATGCAAAGCATAGTATGTGAATGAAGTGATACAAAACAATTGTCTATAGTTGATAGCAAGAAAGTAATGAATAACCAAGTTGAAACATTCAAGCAAAACCTTTCATAAATAGTACGTTAAAGACATGAAAGCAATGTGATCCACATAGGTAAAAATTCCATGACAAAAGTGTTTGAGAATCAAAACAAAGAAGATGTAAGTTTTAGCAAAAAGCCTCAACTTCCAACGGTAAAGTCAATATAAAGATTCATGTTTAATCTGACGATGCAATATGATCAATGATACCAAGGGTCAATGCTAGATGTTTGCTTTGGTGGAGATAGAAGGAAGAGGAAAACTGACTCAACATTAAAAGTAAAAGAAAGGCCCTTCGCAGAGGGAAGCAGGGATTAGTCATGTGCTAGAGCTTTTTATTCTTATTAAACAGAAGTAAAACAATTTTGAGACATGCATGCTTTCGTCAACGACTTCACAACAGAGAAGCTATCTAGTCCCCCATAACAAGCAAGATTTTAGACTTGTGATTGCAGCTGGTTTTTAGAGAAGAGAGTACGCTCCTCTTTCTCCTCGGTTTCACCACTGTCCAATGTTTAGAGCTGATTTCTCAGATTTTCATTGCGCGGAGGAGAATGGTGAGTTATATTTATATTTTTTCTTAAGCTGCTCTCGGGTTGATTCAAGTGAAGACGTAATCCATCGACACCGGGTGAAAGGGGGGAAATGACCTTGCTCGTCACGAGTTATATCTAGCTCTCTACTGCTCCCTCATGAGCTTAAAAACAGAGGCACAAAAAGGAATATTTTGAATTTTTAAAGATAGCACATGACAAATTTACTTGAAATGGCAAGAAATACCATGCATAGGTAGATATGGTGGACTCAGCTAGCAAGATAGTTTGGCTTTGGGATTTGGATGCACGAGTGAACCATACACTCAGTACGAATTTTTAGGCTTAGCAAAGAAGGTATTTGAAGCAAACATCTAATATTAACCGGTAACAGAGTAACATAAGAAATTAGTCAATCATAACCATAAAAGCTCCACACCGTCTCCCTTATTGACCAAACAATTCTTTTGATGGAAAGATTAGCTAAATGAATTAACAACTACAAAACACCATACAGTTTCAAGATTTTAACAGTATTTCTTTACTAATCAATTCCACTAAAATAACCAACAAGTTTTAGCATTGATCTTAATATCTCAAAACAAATGAGAAGTATCAAGTATCCACACAATGATCTACAATACTATGCAGGCATTCGTTTCATTCCACTATCACATGAATAACATTTTGTCACTTTGACAATTCAACAATTTATCAATAACAACTCTCCAACAAATATAAGTGAAGAACAAGAGAGTTTAACAACAACTACTAGCAGCTGGTCTGCTGCGACAAGCCTTCAAGAATACACTTGGTACCTCTGTTCCAATTGATCCTGGTTTTGATTTTATGGCCCACACGTCTCATTTTACTGGTCTGGAGGAACTGTCAGCTCCATTTACACGACGAGAGATTGATGATGCAGTTGCACAACTCCCGGTTGACAAGGCCCCCGGACCTGACGGATTTAACGGTTTGTTCATCAAGACCTGTTGGCCCATCATCAAATTTGATTATTACAGACCATGTGATGAATTTTGGCATGGTATGGTTAATCTTCAGAGCATCAATGATGCTTTTATCACTCTTATCCCGAAGGTTAATTTTCCTTTGATCCCCAATGACTTTCGTCCAATCTCGCTACTGAACTCCAGCTTCAAGCTCCTGACAAAACTCCTGGCTAACCGTCTTCAAAGTAAAATCCTATCCATTGTTCATGCAAACCAATATGGGTTTCTCAAAATACGGACTATCCAGGATTGTGTAGCATGTGCATATGAGTACATTCATCAAGTTAGTAGCTCCGGGAGGCAAGCAGTGATATTAAAACTTGATTTTGCTAAGGCATTTGATACAATCAAGCACCAGACCATCATCAATATACTTAGAAGCCAGGGCTTTGACGACAGATGGATTAACTGGATTGAGGCTATTATTGCAACTGGTACATCCTCGGTATTGCTCAATGGGGTCCCCGGTAGAAAATTTGCATGCAAACGAGGCGTTCGACAGGGTGATCCTCTCTCTCCGATACTTTTTGTCGAAGGAGCAGACCTGCTTCAGTCATTGGTGAATGAACTGGTAGCTACTGGTGAACTCACTGCCCCCCTACCAATTCCAAATTCAGACTTTCCCATTGTGCAATACGCTGACGACACATTATTAATCCTTCAAGCTTGTCCGACACAGTTAGCTAGACTGAAGAATCTGCTACACACGTTTGCTCAAGCCACTGGTCTGAAAGTTAACTACTCTAAAACCTGCATGATGCCACTAAATATTTCTGATGTTCGTCTGACTGAGCTTGCCCAACTGTTTGGATGTGTAACGGGCACTCTTCCATTCCCTTATCTGGGCCTCCCACTTGGCACCACTCGACCGACCGTAAGTGACCTTTCCCCCATTGGTTGATCAAGTGGAGCGACGTCTAAATGCTTGTGCTAGATTTCTAGACTATGGTGGTAGGCTAACACTGGTTCAGTCTGTCCTTACATCTTTGCCGATGCATTATCTCTGTTCACTGAAAATCCCTAAGACAATCATCAAGTCTTTTGACAGAGCAAGAAGGCACTGTCTATGGGCTAAAGCTGATGGGGCTGGCACTCCTCATTCACTGGCTGCATGGAACCTTGTGTGCAAACCTAAGAAACAAGGTGGTCTGGGAGTGATAAACCTTGAGTTGCAGAACAAAGCCCTGCTCATCAAGAACTTACACAAATTCTTTTGCCGCATGGATATTCCTTGGGTAAAACTCGTCTGGTCCGCCACATGCTCAATCTGCTAGGGGATCTTTTTGGTGGAGGGATATTTTCAGCTTCATTGATACGTATAGAAGCATCACTACATCAAATATCGGGGATGGGGAGTCAACGCTATACTGGAAAGACTTCTGGCATGGCCAGGACCTTTTATGTGACGCTCTGCCACATCTTTATTCTTATGCTCTGGATGAGGACACTTCTGTTGCTGAAATGATTCAGATTGACAATCCAAGCACACACTTTGCCCTGCCACTGTCTGTTCAAGCCCATGAGGAATTACAGTCCATGATGAATATAAACCATGAATATACCATGGATCCCTCAAATTCAGATGCTAGAACCTTTCCTTGGGGGAATACATCTATTGCATCCCAGCTCTATAAGTTCTCCTTCTCACAGATCCAATGTGATGATGAGTTCAAACGGATTTGGCAATCAAAATGTCTACCAAACTCAAAGTATTCCTTTGGCTCATGTTTTATGACAGACTAAACACCAAGGATCTTATGACAAGAAAACATTGGCAAATTGATGGAGGAAATAATTGTGCTCTTTGTTCGGATGGGGAGATCGAAACCAGGGATCATTTGTTTTTTGAGTGCCAATTTGCAGCTCCATGCTGGACAAGGATTGGCTTTAGCTGGGATAATCGAAGACCATTACTTGACAGAATCAGAAATGCTAGAGCTGGATTTAGTGGACCATGCTTCTTGGAGATGTTTGCGTGCTCGGCATGGAACATATGGAAGGTCCGAAATGATCAAGTCTTTGAAAATATTCAGCCCTCTATAGGGAAGTGGAAATCTAAATTCATAGCTGACCTTTCTCTTCATCATCATAGGGTGAGACCAGTTATGGTCCAACCATTACTACTTTGGATCTCAAATTTAGTTTTATGATCATGTATATTTACCTCTCTTTCCAACCCCCTTGATGTAACTGTACTCTTTTGACCATTGTGTCACATATAATTGAAAACATACCGTAGGGGTTTCCCCTACGTTCAAGGCATCAAAAAAAACTTCTAGCAGCTCTAAATAAGATAAAAGCTAAAAGCGAGAGCTTACTAGCAAACGAATAGTAGCTAAGAATACTCAACAAAATATAAGCGAAGCACAGGAGTATTCAAACGAAAAAGCGGAGCGTGTCTTTCTCCCACATAAACAAAGCAAAGATCCAACAAGCATATGACCAGCAAACAAACAAAACTAAAAGTAAAAAGACGCTCCAAGTATAGCACATAATATGTAAAGTGATAAAAACTTAGTTCAACGAAGACGACCTCATGATAGTCGATGAAGAAGAGGGGATGTCTTGGGCATCCCCAAGCTTTGACGCTTGATAGTTCTTGATATTCAGAGGGGGTGCCATGGGGCATCCCCAAGGTTGAGCTCTGATCCATCTTCAATTTTTTCATTATCCTCTCCTTTGGAACTTAAAAACTCGCTTCACACAAAACTTCTCATAAACTGATTAGAGGGTTAGTGCTCATAAATTAAAATGCACATGTGTTCAACTCAAGACAAATTGCAAAACAACTTTATTAGGCATTAGCTACTGTTTACTAAGCCTCAATGTGGAACTCCACCTCTAGAGTATCACATTTGATGATAGTAAAGAGACGACTACAAAATAAAAGCAGAATATGTCAAAATCTGAACAGTCTGTAAAGATCGAATTTTTATAGGCACTTATGTATCTCAAATCAGAAAACTATAAACTAGCGAAAGATAGATAAAATTATCAGGATTTCTGTATAAAAATTTCAGAAAAAGATAAATTCATAGATTTTCTGGAATTTCGAACAGTGAAGGACAGAAATCTGTTTCTGGACAGCAAAACAACACCTCGCACTTTCAATGCATTAGAGGCTAAACTTGGCACAAAAAACCAAAAGAAAAAGATACAATGAAGTTGCTACAGAGGCAACAACTTCAAGACTCAAGAAAAGTTAAAAGAAAACTGAAAGTAAAAGATGGGTTGCCTCCCAACAAGCGCTTTTCTTTAACGCCTTTTAGCTAGGCCCAGTACTTTCAATGATGCTCACATAAGAATAATAGTTGAAACGCACAAGAGAGCATCATGAAGAAAATATCAAATACATTTAAGTCTAACCCTCTTCCTATGCATAGGCATCTTGTAAGAAAATAAATCAATAAAGCATAAAGCATTAAGTATAGGAAGGTAAAGCAAGTGCAACTTCAAAACTTTTAGCATAAAGAGAGGTGTTTTAGTAACATAAGAACTCCGACAACCATATTTTCCTCTCTCATAATAATTTTCAGTAGCATCATGAACAAACTCAACAATATAATTATCACTTAAAACAGGCTTTTCATGATCTACAAGCACATAATTTCGGTCCATCTCAAAAATAGTGGGATTAAACTCACTTTCAATAGCATTATAATTTTTATCATCAAGTAATCTAGGACCATCATCAAGAGCTTTATCATAAGAACTTTCTAAACATAACTCCTCATTATCATGCATCTCATTGGTTGTAGCAAATAAAGGATTATCATAAGATTTATCAATATAGCACGGATTATCATATATAACAAGATCATTTTTATCAAAAAGGGATGTTTCAAATGAATCAATGGGATCATAGCATTCATTCTCCTTTTGTGAGGAAGGAGGACAATTAAATAATGTATGAGTTAGAGAGTTACTCTCATTAGAAGGTAGAGATGGGTAGCTACTCCATTCTTCCTCCTCTTGTTCGTCACTCTCCTCCTCTTTTTCATCTAATGAGCTTCCAATTTCAGCAATTTCTTCTTCCATAGGCTCCCGCATGGCATTAGTATCTTCCTCTGGGGAGATAAACCCTTAAGATATTCAGTAATATAAGCATTATCATCTTTGTAATTATCCATGCAATATTTTGGTACAGTAAAATTCTCAGTTTGATAATGAGCATTATCAATATTCTCCAGCAAGGAAGCAATTTCATAGGCACCCTTAAAAGCAACAAATTCTTCAATTTGTTCAACATCAAAGAAATCAAAATTTTCCCTAGCATAAGAAGCTAAGGTTTTATTTTCATTGTCCGGACATTGGAAGGGGAGGTGTGGAGTGCAGCTCCCACAAAAACATTTTATATCATAGAGGAAACTTATATTTTCAGCATACAAGTTCACTTTTTTTCAGAAATTCCCAAAGTTGTTTCCCTTTTTGCGACAAGCGGTGTTCCTTATAGTATTTTTGCTGATCTTCTGTGAAACCACAACAAGATCTAGTTTCAAAGAAAGCAGCCATTAAGAACAACCAAAGAACTAAGCATACTAATAAAACAGGATAAAATACTACACTAATTTATTTGGGTTTTAAAATTTTGCAACAAGAAAAATAAGCTAACGAGAAATAAAACAAGCAAGACAAAAAAAAAGTAAAGTGATTGAGGGTATGAGAATCCCCTTGCTGTAGCTCCAAGATCCCCGGCAACGGCGCTAGAAAAGAGCTTCATTGCTACTGATGAAGAGTTGGGTGGTGCCCCAAGCGAAGGCGGAGATGTAGCAAGCAGCAGTTTTCCCTCGATAACGAACCGAGGTTTATCGAACCAGTAGGACCTTGAAATCAACAACAAAGTGAATGTTGAAGATCTCTGGCGCTTAATCTTCAATAGACGTGGACCTGTACACACTCAACCAAAATACTTTGCCCCAACGGCGGAAAGGTTGTCAATCTTTCCGGTCTCGCAGAAAACAAAGCGGTTAAATGTATAGTGAAATAGATGAATTATGAAAATGGACCAGAGGAGTAATGATGGTGAAAAGTGATGAATAAAGGTTGCAATCAATGTAAAAAGATGGACCGGGGGCCATGGGTTCACTAGTGGAGTCCCTCGAGTAAATAGAACATTCATATGATGGGTAAACAAATTACTGCTGGGCAATTAACAAGATTATAACACAAACTTAATCTAGCTATGACAAAGAGAACATGATAATATTTAAGTAGGCATCACGACAATGAACAAAGACCGTTGAGTACAACTGCATCTTTGTCTAAAAAGTCCACCGTGGGATCGCTATCCAGCCTGTCACCCATCGGTATTAAGTTGCAAGCAACAAACATTTGCATTAAGTAAAGCGCATGAAGTAAGCAATATTAAATATCAAAATAGACTTTAACACCGCTGTTTTACCCTTAGTAGCAACAGCACACCCTCGCCCTTAGACGTTTCTGTCACTCGTGCCCAGGAACAAAAGGGGGCATGAACCCACTATCTAGCATAAATACTCTCTCTTGGAGATACACACAATTACTTGGCCAAAGTAACTACGCACATCGGAGAGCATGCAAGAACATAAATCAACATATAAGAATCATGCACAATCTGATCATAACTTTATAATCCATCGGATCCCAGCAAACACATCACATAGCATTACAATAATCGATCTTGATCATGTTGGGCAGCTCAAAAGATCTTAAGACATGAAGCACAAGAGAGAGAGACTACCATCTAGCTACTGCCATGGACCCAAGGTCCAAGGTGGGACTACTCACAAATCATCCCGGAGGAAGGCATGGCAATGAAGAGCCCTCCGGGATCAATCTCCCCTCCGGCAGAGTGTCGGGATCTGCTTTAGAATCACCCCCGAACTAGGGTTTGAGTTGACGGCGCCTCGGGATGACTTTTCTGGAAAATAATGGCCGCCCCGTCGTTTTTAGGTTAAGAGGGATTTTATAGGCGTCGGAGGGGGCCGAGGCGGTGCCCAGGCGGCAGGGGCGGGCCCCACCCACGGGTCCTAGGGGGGCCGCGGCAGGCACCCGCCTGTGGCCCCCCAGGTCGCCCTTTGGTCCTCCTGTGTCTTCCGTCGCATAAAAAAACTCCGCAAATTTCAGCTCAATCCGACGATATTTCCTGTGGTGAACTTTCTAAAATACAAAAACAGCAAAAACAGGAAACTGGCACTAGGCATCTTGTCAATAGGTTAGTCCGACAAAATGTATAAAAATGATTAATATGATAATAAAAACATGTGACAACATCACAAAACTAGCATGGATCAATCAAAAATTATAGATACGTTTGACACGTATCAATCCTTGAGCTGTATATGAGCAGCCGGCTAGGGCAGCCGGCTGGAGTAGGCCGGCCAGCTGAGTGAGAGGCGCAGCCGGCTAACTGGGAGCTCCTCCGGGGCATGAGAGCATTCTAGGGTTTCCTTGTGGCCTCTTCGTGGGTCGAGCTCTCAGTCCCCCTCGTCCCCATCTTCTGGTGGCCGCAACCCCCCTTATATAGGCCTGGGGGGTTGCTGTACATGTCTGGGGCCGACTGATTACACACTGAATGCTGGGTCCGGCTGCTCGACACGGCCAGGCCGGGTACGGCTACAGTCTTCTTCCTTCCCACAATGTTCTTCCATCAGGCACAGTGGACGCCGCACAGTATAGAGACGCCGCTGTCGGGGACGTGCGAGGCAGGGTGGCGTGCTTCCTGTCATGCTGGCTCCACTACCGCCGGCTCCGAGTCGGCGGTCTGCTGCACTCCCTGTACTGTTCGTCGTGGAGGCAGTCGTGGCCGGTATGGCCTTCTCCTTTATGTCTTGTTGGTGTGGTCGGCATCGTACAGCAACTGTACCATGGCATCGTTGTTGTCGGGTCTTTAGTGTCCGACTAGCAGGCGGCCAGCCGGACAGGTGTCTAGCTGACCAAGGTGGCCAGCCGGACATAGCTTCTGGGCAGCCAACCGGCCAGGCAGATGGCCAGCCGGCTAGGGGGGCGGGGGGCAGCCGGATTTGGCCAGCTAGCAGGAGGGCCAGCCGGATTTGGCCAGCTAGCTGCTAGATCTTGTCGAGTCATGGACTTTGGTATATCGGGGGATCATTCCCCCGACACTAGTCCCCGAAGCTGTCGTGGTCCTGCAGGCTTTAGCGGGAGGGCCTCGGCAGGTTTCCCCCAAAACATAATGTAGGAAACAAATGTCGTTAAATCGTTATTACATTAAACCAAAAAGGTTGGCATTTTTACTTGCATCTTTTATTCGATTAGGTGCCAGCTCGCCCTTGTTTCGCCCCCTTAGCAATTTTCTGTGCACCCGGCCAGTCATGACCGCTGCTATTGCCGGCGTATCAGCCGGGTTGCGGTCTGCAGCACGGATCCGAAAAGTGGGTCGGCTGGTCGAGTACACAGTGAGACTTTAGGAGTTTGACTTAGGCGAGCGAGGCAAATGTTTTTGTTGCCGGCTGGATGTTATTCTTTCCTTTGATGTTTCTCACGCGTGATCTTTTCAGCTTTTGCTCTGGCTGGCGAGTCTGCAGCGCGGAACCGCAGAGTGGGCCTTGGGCGTCCAACACACTAGTAAGCCATCGGGGGAGAGAATGAACAGCCGGCTAGCCACAGTCGGACGAAGCATAAAACTTGCAGTGACACAAAGGTAGCCTCCGGTCTAACCAGCAAAACACTTGTAAAGGATCGAGGGGTAGTCCCCGACTGTCTTTCAGACTTATCAACTTTCGTGTGCCTGGTGCAAAAACTTACGTGACGATACTTACATTCTTATTTGTTGGTGCAGACGGAGACGGAGTGCCGCAGCCGTCTAGGAACCAGCCGGCCCAGCAGCCAAACGCGCTGGGAGCAGCCCGCCTGGTCTCCGGCCAGCCTGGCCGCCTAACGGAGATAGCCGGCCCGACTCCCAGCCGCACCAGCAGCCGAATGGAGTCGTTGTCGGGCGTGACTCAGCCGGGGGTGAGCAGCCTAGCGGCCTGGGAGCAGCCGGATGAGGGCTAACCGGCCCAACCTATTTTTTCTTCCTCTTTTCAGCCGGATGGCTCTTTGCATCTTATCTTTTTTCTTTCTTCCTTGCCGGATGGCCCTTTTCTTTCTTCAGCCGGCCTAACGGAGCTGCATAGCGTGCGAGCGTGCCGGGCCACGGGGGTCGGTGAGGGCGCGAGCCGCGCGAGGCAGCGTAACCGGCCACGACCAGCTGGGTGGGTCCGGAGCCGGCGGGCAGGCGGACGACGACGAGGCATGGCCGGCCGAGGCGGAGCGGCCGGAGAGGTGCAGCCGAGGGCGAAGCGGGCGCGGAGCGGTGCAGGAGCAGCCGGAGGTCGGGCATGAGGGGGCTCGAGGCGGAGCCGGCCTATGGAGTCGCGCAGGCGGAGTTGGAGGAACTTGGGCGTGGGCACTCGCGGGCGCGGGCGAGAACGACGCGGGCGTGAGCACGGGGAGAGAGGCGAGGTACGGGCGCGTAGGCGCGCGCGCGGGAAGTGCGGGGATTCGGCCTGCAGACGCGTGGGTGGAGGGCGTCGTTGAGGGGTATGCGGGCGCGCACGGGCGCCGACGGCAGCGAAGGTCGAGGGAGTGCCGTTGACGGAGACGGTCGCCGGTGGACGCTCGGACGTGGGCGGACAAGGGAGATGAGGAGGATGCCGGCGGCGCAGCCGCCGACAAACGCGCAGGCTCGGGCAGACGAGGATGACGCGGGCGCGAGTCCGGGGTGGTGGTGATGTCGAGCCCCGGAGTCCCCGGGTCCCCGAGTTTCTCCGGGAGAGGAAAGACAGTTGGCGCCTTGAGACGGCGACGTCGATGATGGTGAAAGGGGTCCCGCCGAGATCGGGACTCCGGTCGCCGCTAGGCCCCACGGTGGGTGCCAAATGTCGTGGTTGCTTTCACGGCATATGCCAACGGGGTGGCTTAAGGTGTGGGGACTATGGCGCGAGCGACGGCGTTCCGGCGGGATTGGGCACAAGCATGCAAACTGACACACGATGTACCCAGGTTCAGAGCCCTCGTGACTCGTGAGGAGGTAAAACCCCTACTCCTGCATGATCAGGTGTATATGGTGGAGAATATGGTGTTACAAAGTTGCTCCTTGAGCTGTATATGAGCAGCCGGCTGGACTAGGCCGGCCGGCTGAGTGAGAGGCGCAGCCGGCTACCCGGGAGCTCCTCCGGGGCATGAGAGCGTTCTAGGGTTTCATTTGTGGCCTCTTCGTGGGTCGAGCTCTCGGTCCCCCTCGTCCCCATCTTCTGGTGGCCGCAACCCCCCTTATATAGGCCTGGGGGGTTGCTGTACATGTGTGGGGCCGACTGATTACACACTGACTGTTGGGTCCGGCTGCTCGACCCGGCCCTGCTGGGTTCAGCTACAATCTTCTTCCTTCCCACAGTGTTCTTCCATCAGGCACAGTGGACGCCGCACGGTATGGAGGTGCCGCTGTCGGGGACGTGCGAGGCCGGGTGGCGCGCTTCCTGTCCTGCCGGCTCCACTACCGCCGGTTCCGGGTCGACGGTCTATTGCACGCCCCGTACTCTTCGTAGCCGGTATGGCCTTCTCCTTTATGTCTTGTCGGTGTGGTCGGCGTCGTACAACAACTGTACCGGGCGTCGTTGTTGTCGGGTCTTCAGTGTCCGACTAGCAGGTGGCCAGCCGGACACGCGTCCAGCCGGCCAAGGTGGTCAGCCGGACACAGCTTCTGGGCAGCCTGCCGGCCAGGCAGATGGCCAGCCGGCCAGGCAGATGGCCAGCCGGCCAGGGGGGCCAGCCGGATTTGGCCAGCCAGCAGGAGGGCCAGCCGGATTTGGCCAGCCAGCTGCTAGATCTTGTCGAGTCGTGGACTTTGGTATATCGGGGGATCATTCCCCCGGCAGATTCAGTCCCTTATTTCTATCTTTGCATTAGCTTTTCTGGTTTCACGCTTAATTATTTGTTTGGCTCACCTAGTTTTTTAGTTCATTGCCTTATTTCTACCTCTTTATTTTTTTGGTTCACCAACTTAATTATTTATTTGGCTCGTTCACTTATTTTTTCCGTTCATCGCTTTATTTCTTTATGTTCATTAAATTTTGGTTTCATCGCCTTAATCATTTTTGTATTCATATATTTTGTATTTTGGCTTACTTAGTTTTCCTGATTGCCCTTGACATCATTTTTGTATTCATATCTTTGTTCTTGTCTGAACTATCAATGCCTAGTATGAATTCAAGCCGAACTAAAAATATACAAGAGAACAACATGAGCAGAAAAGAAGAAGAATAAATGAAGATTTACTATTGTATGCTTCCCTATGAATATCCTGGAGATGATCTAGTACTGTTATTTATAATGTCATGTAAATATTAGCAATAGCTATTAGACGTTCCAGTTCCTTTCTTTTCCTGCTACAATCTTTAACCAAATTCAGTTTCCTTCTTTTTATAAATTCCAAACACATTTTCCATGTTAGCACAACTGTGTGACAAGCTAGTTTTCATCAATGAAGCAAACTTAAACATTTGATCGATCTGTCAGCAACAAGCGCACTTTCTTGATTTCTCCGGCAGAAGGTATTCTCCATCGTTAAAAGAATCAGTAAATGGGCCAGGCCCAGAAAGGAACGGTAAGAACAACGTGGCACGCGTTCGCCCGCAAATGGACGCAATGAGCGCTGAATAGGAGCTCCCGAAGGCTGTCTGGCTCTCTCATATTTTTTGGTTCATCGCTTTTAGATATATTTTTTTCCTTTATTTTTTATATTTTTGAAAATGTTAAGATTTAAAAATGTTGAAATTTATTTTTTCATTTAAAAAAATAGGATTTGGAAAATATTCAAACATTAAAAATATTCAGATTTGATAATGGTTCGTATTATAAAAAATGTTCATATTTTGAAATTGGTTTATATTAAAAAATAGAAAAGAAGGGATCCAACCTGTACCATTCTGGCATAAGTTTTTTTTTTTTTTTTGAGAATGATCTGGCATAAGTACTCGCGTGGGGAAGCAAAGAACCATCTGAGCTAGCGACATAAATGGGCCGACCCCATCCAGACCCAAGCGATCCATCCTTCAGCGAAACGGAAGAGAAAATCGCACGGGCGCGAGGGAGGAGCTTCCAGGCGGGTTGGACTACAGAAAGGGTTCCCTTCGCGAAGGGTGATTTTGACGCTGTACGAGCTGACACGTGGTGGCTGTATAAAGGTTAACAAAACAAATTTGTATACTGCCTATTGAATGTGAGCCCTTACGTGTGTTGTACGCATATATTCTCCTACGTGCGCGTCCGATTCTGCTAGCCCCGCGCGCACAGCGCGCGATGTACAACCGCGTACGTCCGAAACAAATGTACAAACTACATATAAGCAAATGTACAAAATTAAATTTATAAACAAATTAAATCTAAATCTTTCTTGCATACCGGTATATGAATTGGGTTACTTGTCACCCTAAATTATATATACGAGTTATAAATTTTCCATAATCTAACGGCTCGGCTTCGTCCCCCGTCGCCGCTACCGCGGCGTACGGGCGGACTCAGCCTGTAACATCCCAAGATTTTCTAATTTTTGAAAACTCAGAAAGATCAAAAACTTTTTGAAAAATTATTATATTTTATTCTGAAAAGCCAAAATCATGCATGCATTCATCATCTTCTTGTCTTGTTGCATTTGAAATTTCCAAAGTTGGAATTTCAATTCCATTTTAAAACCCTATTTGAGAAAAATGGGGCCTATTAGGCTCTATATAATATTTTGTTTATATGATGGTCAAAGTTAGAGGGAAAATGTGCTATTTTAAATAAGCTTTCCAAAAAGTATTTTTGCCAAATTTTTGAAAAGTTTTAAGCTAGTATTGAATCTGTTTTTGAAAACAGAAAACTGAAAAGAGTTTTGTCAAAGAAAAAAAGGGAAGAAGGCCAAAGGGCCGAGTCGGCCGAGCCAGCCCAATTTCCCTCACCCGCGCGCATGCCCTGCAGCGGCCCAGCAACGGCCCGATGCCTCTTCAGCAGCCCGCGCACGCAACCCCTCGTCGACAGGTGAGCCCGCCCTATCAAGACGACGACCGCGTCCACTCCATCGTCTTCCTCCTCCTAATCGCGCGCCCGTGAATGCCCAATTCAAAGCGAATCAATTCGGCCGATTAAGGCCATAATCGACGCCCTCGTCTACACCTACTTATACCCCTCCTCGTCGCCTCTCTCCTCTCCCAAAAATCCCTCTCCGAGAGCCCCCAGGCTGCTCGGAATCGAGCTCGTCTGTCCGCCACGGTTGCCGGCGAGATTCTTCATTTCCGGCGTACTCCGTCGACCCCGCACTCCCTTTTCACTTTCTTTCGCATTATCGTAGCCTTGCGCACCTTTTTGACAAAGCGCATCATTTTTGTGCACCCCAGATCGTCGCCTCCGTGCTCGCCCGAGGACACCGGCCGCCATCCTCTACTCCGGCGAGGAATTGCGGGATCACAAGGACGCGCCGCTACCTCCTTCTTCGCCACCGTGTCCACCTCGACGAGCCGATCACCTCAGTATAACTCATCCCTCTCAGCTCCCTATGTTTTCATCAGAACACATCATGCCATAACCGTCGCCGCCGTTCGCCGCCGCTAGGGTTAGGGTTCCGTCCGGTGGCATCGTTTGGTTTGGTAGTTGGGATCTGAGCCGTTAGATCTAGATCTGACGACCGTGTTTTATTTCCGTTACCGAACCGGTATTGGCGAATCGGAGAAGGCCACATCAGCGCCACGTCACTGCACAGTCAGCGCTAGTCAGCAGAAGCCATCCAATCGGAGTGCACCACGTGGAGGAAGAATTTCTGGATTTTCTGGATTTAGATTTAATCTGTCTGTTTTGCAGAAAAAACCCCTGGAACTTAGATCTATCATATCTTTTTATTGGCTTGGCCAAATTCAAATATTTTTATATATTTGAAATCCTTAGAACCTTTAGAATCTTTCTGTCCTTTTATTTTTCTGTTTTACAAGTTTAAATTTATTTGAATTTCAAATGTGAAATTTGAGTAAATTTGTCATAACTTTAGTTTAAAAATAGATTTTGCAGTAAATCCAATTGGGTTAGTTTAGTTTTGAAGCCCTCTGTCTAGTAGGACCAACCCCATATTTTCTGTAATTATTTTGTTTAACAGTAGTATTTAATTTGTGATAATTCCCTTTTTGGGAATTTTTTATGTTGTTATTATACTAAAAATTGTTTTAATTGCATTTTGAACACATGCATATTTTCACAAATCGGAAAACTTAGTGTAGTAATTTTCTTGTGATTTTAAATGCATTTCATGCATTGCATTTTTATTGTATTGTTATTATTGTTTTGTTTGTATGTTTATGTGTGGCTTGTTTATTTTGTTAGTAAACATTTCATGCATTGCATTGTATGTTTATGTGTGGCTTGAAAGTACAGAGTATAGCAATCCGAATGTACAGATTACTGCGAATAGGGTATACAAGTACACAGAAAAACGGAGTACAAAATACGTTGACAGCGGAAGTACAAGTACGTTCAAACCCAAAGTACAGATACGTTCAGACCGAATGTACAGGTATTCAACTTTTGGATGTACAAAAAAAAAGTTCGTCAAAACCTATCAACATGGGATCTAGTTTTGAAGATCTCGACGCGAGAAGTTCAAAAGTGAAAACGGTTCGTAATTCGGATAACAGTTCTTAAGATATTTCGTTTTTAAATCAAAAAATAAAAGGGAAAATGCTACCCTCCAACCGAGTACAAATAAAAAGAAAACGGAGTAGAATGTACGTTGACAACGGAAGTACAAGTACGATAAAACCGGAAGTGTAAGTACGTTCAAATCGAATATACAAGTATTCAACTTTTAGATGTACAAATTTTTTTTTTGTCAAAACCTATCGACATGGGATCTAATTTTGAAGATCTCGACGCGAGGAGTCCAAAAGTGAAAACAGTTCGTAATTTGGATAAGCGGTTCTCAAGATATTTCATTTTTAAGATTCGGTTTTGAAAAAAAAAAAAGGGAAAACTCCCTCCCACCCGTACCTTTCCTTTCTCTCTCTTCCTCCCCCACTTTAACTCTGCTTGCGACATGTGGCGAATATTGAAACAACAGCACAAAGGAGAAGGCGCCACTTGACGCGAGGAAAGCGGAGAAAAAGTTCGCTTTATAAAGGGTTCCAATTTTTTTAACGATTTCCCTCCCAGGCTGTCTGGCTCTCTGATCACAGCGAGTTTTGACTTGGCCGGCCCGATGGACCTTTCTCCGAATGTGAGCAAGCCAACGGTGGACGCAGTTGGCAACGTAGTTTTCCCTCAAAAAAAAAAAAGTTGGCAACGTTGTTCACCTGCAACGACGCATGGTAGAAACCTGTGAAGCACGCATACATAGAGCAAGGCAAGGAGATGTCATCATGATATCTATAGTGCTAAGAACATACGTACTCGATGTACCGTCAGGGAATCATCCATCAGCAGCGCGCCTTTCAGACGTGTGTATGCATCGTGAATCGATCCTCGACCATCCATGGATTACATTGTCCTGTGTGCTTTTTGACCAGCTGATCGGAGAGACGAAGGCGTAGCAGCAGATTCCGAAGAAGAAGAGTAAAAAGCGGAACACGCACGCGCAAAGCAAGATTGCCCAGGTTTGGTCCCCCTATATATAAACCCGATCCATCAGGATCAGGTGGATTGGATTTCACATACGGTCGCATATTCACACGGCTATTTGCTCCAGATAGATAGATAGATAGATAGATTGGGACCGCATCCCGTATTTTTACTTTCCTTGTCGATCATGCTTAACTAGTCGGGCCAAAACTCTGCTCATCTCTGAACTGAATTTGCCGTCTCCGCCACAGACAGTGAAGCTTACTGTTAATTTGAACACCCATATTTTCAGCAACGATCGATCGATTTGCAGGGAGGGACCCATGCATCATTCGTCTTCATGCTACTATGTTGCCTTACTGACCTCTCTCTCACAATGATTAGCAACACGTATACTCCTACGGACGGCCTGCATGCCCGGCCCGTACGTATGTATGTTCTCCTAGGAATGATCGATTTCTGAACTTGCCATCCTAGCTATACCAAGTTTCAAGGCGTGCGTGATCTCAAATTCAGTACCGCGTAGAAACTGTAAAATATTTTCTGTATTTCACAAAACTGTTCTGATCTGTTCTCTAAACAAATTCATTGAATTTTAAAAGAGATAATCTTTTAGCAAAATCTTTGTCATGAAAGACTTTTCTGAAAAATTAAAATTCTCCTATGCCCTGTTTGGTTGCACGGAATTGGGGCTCGGAATTGGAATTGGAGCCCCAATTCCGAATTCCGTCGTTTGGACTGCGCTCAGAATTTGGGCCTGGAATTGGAGACCAATTCCGAGTCCACCCCGCAGCGTACCGGTTCGCAAGGGAGGAATTCCGAGCCTCCCACCTCGGAATTGCTCGGAAACGGAGGTCGGGAGGAGCGAAGCGCGCGCTCCTCGCCCTGCTCCTCGACATGCTCCCCGCCGCGCCCTTCTCCCCGCCGCCCCGGCCCTGCTTCCCGCCGCCCCCCGCCCTTCTCCCCGCCGCCCCAACCCTGCTCCCCGCCGCCCCAACCCTGCTCTCCGCCGCTCCTCGACCTGCTCCTGCTCACCGCCGCCCCCCAACCCCGCTCCCCGCCGCCCCCACCCTGCTCCTCACCGCCGCTCCTCGACCTGCTCCCCGCCGCCCCATCCTGCTCTTGCTCACCGCCGCGCCCCTCGCCCCTGCTCACCGGCGCGGATCTCGGCCTGTCCGACGAGTGCTGGGCCGCTGCTCGATCTGCCGACGGCGCGCGGCGGACCCGGCGGCGCGCGGAGGATGCCGACGGCGCGCGGAGGACCCGTCGGCGCACGGAGGATGCCGACGGCACCGAGGACCCGGCGGCACTGGCAGAGGACGCCGACGGAATTGGAATAGGGGGCAATTCATTTCCATCCACTCCCAAACAACAGAATTGGAATTGGGGGCAATTCATTTCCATCTCGGATTTGGAATTCAACCCAATTCCAATTCCGTGGTCCAATTCTGTGCATCCAAACAGGGGGCTAGAGAATTTAATTAAATATCTAAACAAATTCACTGAATTTGAAAAGAGATCATTCTTTAGCAAAATCTTTGTCATGAAAGACTTTTCTGTCCTTTAATTAAAATTCTCCTAGAGAATTTAATTAAAGATCTAAACATATTCACTGAATTTGAAAAGAGATCATCTTTTAGCAAAACTTTGTCTTAAAAGACTTTTCTGTATATCTTTTCTTTTGATCTCTAAACAAATTTTCTCAGTGAAAACTTTAACAGAATCAGAAACATTGCAATAATCACTTTAATATGCTCCTCTTAAATTTTAATTCTCACTTTTAAATCTTTTAACCTTTTAAATTTAAAAGGAGCACAATTATCTATTTGCAGCAGAAAAACATGAAATAAAATTCCATGAGCTTTATACTTTTCAGAAGCATTTCTGTCACTTTTCTGTTTCCTAAACAAAATTTTCGTTGGATAATTTTGAATAGGAGAAACTAGTTGAAATTTGTCCAAAATTTGAACAAAAACAAACTAAACATGTTTCTGGAAAAAGAAAAGGCTAAAATAACACAGAAAAAACTCTGTCTGAATCTGCGCGGCCCAGCCCACGGCCTTCCACTTTCGGCCCATGGCCCATTACTTTACTCGCCGCGCTCGTGCGGCACGCATTGCGGCCCACGGCCGCTCTGCTTCTGGCCCGTCTGGCCCGCTAACGAGCTAGGGTTTTCTTTCTGGCCGTCAGATCTCATCCGATGGCCCTCCGCGCGTGTCGCTGGGACAAAAACGTCCTGACCGGCCGGGGTGAGGGAAACCCTAGTTCATTCTCCCCCTCACCCGCGGCTCCCCTCCTCCTCCCCGATCTGTTTAGGGTTAGGGTTCCGACGGTCGCCACCGACCGACGGCGAGCTGGAGACGACGACGACCGCCACCGCAGGGCGCCGCTCCTGCTCTATTCCCTTTCCCCCTTCTGTTCTTTCCCTGCGCCGGAGCAGGTCCAAGCGAGGAGGTGGCCCGGTGGTCTCCCCTCTCGCCGGTCGCGCGTTCCCCCTCGCGGTGGGCGCGCCGCCGTCGAGCGGAGAGGCCACTGTGCCCTTTGCTTTGCCCCCCGAGGGAGGTGTTCCTTCTTCCGATGCCTCGGCATGCCGATGCGCGTCGGATCGAGAGGGATGGCGCGGCCGAGGCGGCGGCGCTCTTTGCCGTCAAGCACGAGGCCCTCCGGTGAGTTCACTTTCTTTGCCCTTTCTCTTTGTATTAGGGTTTCGGGGAAGGGATCTCTTTCTTTTTCTTCGATCTGGGATTTAGGGTTTCGGGGAGGGGATTCTTTCTCTTTAATCTCTTTGCAACCGAAAAGATCTAGCACCTAGTCTAGCTCTGATACCAATGTTAAACAACAAGATCATCTAGGTCTAGATCGATCACAGTAGATGCTGTTTGGGTTTCTCCTTCTGTGTGATGGATGCGAGAGAGAGAGAGAGAGACCGAGAGGAGAGAGAGGTGAGATCGGCGTGTCTACCTTGCCTCCGTGCGGTGTAGAGCTCCAGGAGCCGGCGATGGTGGTGTGGTGGTGGGTGAGTGGAGTGTGGCGGCGGAGGAGCTTCCCGTGAGCACTGCGCTAAACCTAGATCGGTAGGTATCTCTCGGTGGGGTGTGCTGCACACGGTGAACCTCGTGGTGTGTGCTGCTGGCCTCCCCACCTCTCTTTATAGCGCAGGTCACAGGGGCCCTTCAACCGTTTCGGTTAGATGCCCCCGATCAGAGCAGAGTCAAGGGACGTGATCGAGCCGTTGGGTACGGTCATGTTGAGATCAATCTAACACATGCTACTATGTTGCCTTACTGACCTCTCTCTCACAATGATTAGCAACACGTATACTCCTACGGACGGCCTGCATGCCCGGCCCGTACGTATGTATGTTCTCCTAGGAATGATCGATTTCTGAACTTGCCATCCTAGCTATACCAAGTTTCAAGGCGTGCGTGATCTCAAATTCAGTACCGCGCTGAAATGAAAACCACATCAAGCACGCAGGGGCCACCTAGCTAGCATCCTTGATCCTGCATGCACAACCATGCTGCGGCTTGACCTCCTTTTCATTATTTTGACTGAAAACAACACAGTGACGGGATCTTGCCGAACCTTCTTTGTGTGATTCTTCTGTTTCCATATGTTTTCCCATATATATAGCTGCACGACTGGATTTGACGATATATTCCCCGTATATGTCCTGAAAGCGAAAGGCGCGCTTCTTATACTCCGACATTGTGGAAGCGAAAGAAAATTCACGGCAGGTTCATTTCCTCACTTTCTTGATCCAAGTGAAGATGGAGCTCCTTTGGGAAGACGAGGCCGGGCGACAAGGACGTACGTGAGAGGTTACATCAGATGAGAAGATGTACGTAGTAGTGCAACTGCAAGCCCGGCCGGCCGGGGAGGGAAAGTGGCCGGGGCAAGCGCATGCATGCATACATGTGGATGCGGTGCCGGTGCTCACGCAGAGTGCTCGCTCGCTCGGCTCAGGCAGCCATTATTGTGCAGTGAAATACTACGAATTGAAGCATGCAGCAGGCAGACCAAGAAAGCATGGCATCAGTCATGGTGGCATTGGCCTTAGCGTGATGGATGGGCTGAGTGCGTACAGGAAGAGCAAGCGAGCACGCTCGATCACGCTGCTGCTGCTGCCAGACGCAGGGTGGAAGAAGGAACCGACCGCGTGCTCAGGTAGTGCTAGACTCGCAGCTACGCCGGCCTAGGCCTGGCTTTCAGGTGCATGCGCCTTCGCGCGTGTGCGCGGCGCAGATGCGAAGCCGATGATGAGTGATCTGCGTCAAATTTCGGCCATCGCAAAAGGTGCATGCCGGACTAGATTGGTCGTTGAAATTTTCTGGATGCGCTTGATCGAAGAGGGAAAGTTGCATGCTTCCTGTTCAAGACATGTGTAGCAGCAAGACAGCAATGATCGTTTTTTTGTTTTGGAAATGGCAAATAATAATTGATGAGAATTCCATCAGTGTGAAACGTCTATGATAACTAATAGTTATGTTACTCTATTTATGTCTCTCCTCAGATATACTATGATATAAACTGAACTAACGCGAGCGCTAGAGACAAGACGAAGATCACAAATTATCCGGAACCACGTACGTAGCTAGCCACAGCGGCTGTCAGCTTAAAAGGAGTACTAAGCGAAAGAAAGGTTGCAAGCAGAATCTTGTTAGTACTGTTAGGAGGATTTGCCTCTCCTCTCTGCAGAGATCCATCAGACAAACAGACAGATTGACGCGGTGTGTCGAACAGAGCAGGCAGCGGAGCAAGGAAGAAAGGCATCACTGCTTCCGTTCCATGAAGCAAAAAAGGACAAACGACATGATTCGATGCGTTACGCTCACCGCGACAAAACCCGTGCTCACTTGTCTACATCTCCGACTGCAGCCCACGCTGTACCCTAAACCCCACCACCATACCCATCTGTTTCATTCTCCACGTTTTGCGTCCCACGGTTGCAGTTGCCCTTAAAACACTGTTTCAAAACTTTCGGCCACCATTTGAGAAACTTTCAATCAGTTATTATGCATTCCCCATCGGCACATCCTAGAAACCTCCTTCACATTGACTTATTTGACTCTGAAAATTTATATACGTAGAACGTCATTCACGTGGCTTATTTGTGCAGCTTCTTGTAAAAATCGCTAAATATTCTGAAAAAAAAAATGCAAATGGCTTTTCTATGTATTCAAAAAGGCCAATGCCGTCGGCGTTTCCTAGAAGGTGTCATACCTTGTTCACGATTTCAAGTCCTTCGAAATAAGCCAACGTGAATGACATTTCTACGAATTAAATAAGACAGCATGAACGGCATGTGCAGGAGGGGTGTCATACCCGGTTGACTTTCTCGAGTTTTGAAAACGGACATTTAGAACATATATATTGTACCCACTCATCACTCGTCGGGTATTTACCTTATGATATCCGTTAGCATTGAATGTCTTCGCAATTAGTTATATGCGAATGAAACGGTAGGGAATAACGAGATTGAGACGACATGTCACTGTACGGTGGCGACCGAGGAGGAAACCAGAGAAACCACCAACTATTGTCATCGATCATTGTTGCCGAACGATTCACTTTTTTTACATAAACCAAGTCATCCATGTACTCCCTCCATATCAAAATGTAAAATGTTTTGGACTTTTACTTTCCATCTATATCTAGACATGTTTTAGTGCAAAATTCATTTGAACCTTTCACTAAAACATATCTAGATACGGATGGAAACCAAAAGTCCAAAACATCTTATATTTTGATATGGAGGGAGTACAAGTTAGAAATAGGTCTAAATCTCATAATAAACAGATTTACATAGTGGATTTACGACTAGGGCCGGCCCACAATGTGGTATTGCATATTTCAAAAAGGCCAATGTCGTCGGCGTTTCCTAGAAAGTGTCATACCTTGTTCACGATTTCAAGTCCTTCGAAATAAGCCAACGTGAATGACATTTCTACGAATTAAATAAGACAACATGAACGGCATGTGCAGGAGGTGTCATACCCGGTTGACTTTCTGGAGTTTTGAAAACGGAAATTTAGAACATATATATTGTACCCACCCATCACTCGTCGTCAGGTATGCGCGGCGCGCGTACGCTTAGTCACATTACTCGTGACCACCTGCTTTTCCACATGCTTACCTTATGATATCCGTTAGCATTGAATGTCTTCGCAATTAGTTATATGCGAATGAAACGGTAGGGAATAACGAGATTGAGACGACATGTCACTGTACGGTGGCGAGCGAGGAGGAAATAAGAGAAACCACCAACTATTGTCATCGATCATTGTTGCCCAACGATTCACTTTTTTTACATAAACGGATAAACCAAGTCATCCATGTACAAGTTAGAAATAGGTCTAAATCTCATAATAAACAGATTTACATAGTGGATTTACGACTAGGGCCGGCCCACAATGTGGTATTGCATATCTACGTACATGCCATCGCCTAGCTAGCATGTCGCGGATCCTCTTGAAAAGTTTGGAAAATTTCACAATATCTGTCGAATCTCATAAACCGGCAAAACTGTTAAACAGTTAGTCTAGTTTGCTTCAGATCGATTACAGATTTTTTTTATCTTTCTTGAAAAGTTTAAAATGTTCACATATTTCAGAAAAGTTTCAACCGGCCGATCCAAATCGTTCGGATTAGTTAGTGTATGTTGTTAGACATGACATGTGGCCCTTGCCCTATTACAATAATAATTAGTTTAGTTGATGATTTGTGCAATACACAGTAAAGTGAGTAGCTTGCGCACAATGGCCTGGAGTACAATTTACAGGGCCGGCCGGATGGATATGCCGGAACGGTGATGTGATGGTAATGGCGTGCCGGAAGATGTGGCGACACAGGTCGGGTCTCCGTCTGTGCTGCAGCTCGCAGTAGACAGCACAGCAATATTAGTAGTAGTAACATCGTTTGTTGTTGGGCCGTGAAGAAACCAAGAATTTATTTACCGTGAAGAAACCACTCCCCAAGTCCACATACAATACACGTACACACACAATTATTTCGTCGTCTCTAGCTTGGGGGCAATAACTAGACCGGCCGGTGCATGTCTTTACCGTTGTGTGACGCGCTGCTGTCACTATGGGCACCTCCATCATCCGCGCGGTTCCCCGTGCTTAACGAGTGCAGAAAAACGGTCAATTCATCGACGGTACTACCTGCGTGCGTGTCACATCTATGCCTCGCTGAAAGTTGGACACCGTGATTAATTTCTTGGAATGCAAGCATTCAGCAACAAGAAAGTTAACCAGACATGACTCCAGCAACTCCATTTCAAATCGATGGCACGTCTGCCGATTCGTCTCTATGTTGTTTTCATGCCTAGTTTTATTCGGACTAGGGCCTGGGGTTTGACTACGCTAGGCGCGTAGCCTTCTGTGATACTCAAGGTTGCATGAACCCAAAGTTGAATGTTTTCAGCATAAAATAGACCGGTTTGGCTATTTTTTATAGACCCACCCCTTTTACTGTTAGAATTTGGGAACATTTATGGAACAACCCATATAAAAAAAATTCTGTGATGGTAATACAACTCGTCCCTCTCGCCTGTCGTCGGTTTTTCGATCGCGGTCTTTTTAGTTTCCCTCTGGTCTTTCTTGTTTTTGTTTTCGGTCAGCGTTTTTCTGCCCCACCCCTAACCGGTGGCACGGGTGGCCACAGCGACCACTTCACGAGAGTCGCGACATCCTATGCCTTTGAGACTACATGACGAGCGGCGCAAGCCCAACTCTTCACGGTCTCGGGTGTAGTCTGTCTGGCCTGGACGTTAGTGGTGACCTCTTTCATGGTTGCGGCGGGCGCTAGCGAACCCAAGGTGGCACAAGCGAGGGGCGGGACGAGGCAACGATGAACCAAGAGAGGAGTAGGAACTCAAGTCACTGGTAGACGGAGAGAGGAGATGAGAGAGGTGGGGACTGGGTGGGGGTGGGGGGTGGGGAGGGTCTATGGCAGGTGAGTCGCGTGGACAAGCGGACGCTACGTGCAACTAATTGATGCTACCCATTCTCCACTAAATTTGGGAGAGTTTTAGCAAATGTAGACAAGATGAGCACAAATGATGCCTTGGTGTGATTTTGATCAATGTAAAGACATGTGAAGATGTATAGAAGAGTTTTGAGGAATGACCTCAAAGAGGAAGGAAGCATCTTTGAGCGGAAGGGATCCCAAAATCATGTGAGCATGTTATGGTTTCCTCACCGGTAATCAATGCATGCTCGGCTCAGCTAGATCCTCTCCGGCTCCGGGGAACGGCGCGCTGCTGAGATAAACCACACCACGGCCTAGATTGGACGCTGCTGAAGTTTAAGCCCATGCTTAACGGTCGAGAAGAAGAAGAAAAAAATCTGAATGGAGGCAGGGCAGCTGTAGGTAGGTGGTGGCGCGCAATGATTACGGCGGCCCGACAGGCCGACTCGTCTAGCCCCCGAACTGGGGGACCTGCCGGCGATTCTCCTGCACCCCGTCCATGCGCCCGGCCTCCTTCCTGCCGCGTGGGCTAATCCAGCAAGCTCAATAGCCGAAACCGCACAGGAATTTTGACACGACGAGTCCGGTCAAAGCTGTGGGGGGCCAGGCCGCTACGTAATTCCTACTCCTCCCTATTTGGCTGCGTCCTTCCCTTGGTGCGCACTTGCACCTCCGGCCTCCAGTGGCCGATGTGGCCATGTAGTATGTCCACATATTAGAGCATCTCCATTGTCACTTCAAATTTATGTCTTGGATGTTGGCTATTTGTCCGGCATATTTTTTTGTGTTTCTCACATCGACACTATTCAAACCGAAAAAAGAGAAAAAACTAAAAAAATCACAAGGTTTAAAATTTTCTTCAAGTTTTGTTATATTTTATAAGATTTTTTAAATTGAAATTAAACCTAAACCTAACCCTAAGACTACTCCTCGCTGTCCCAGTCGAACCTCGCGTCGCTGGAATTCTCGTCGTCGTCGAGGATGACGAGGGTGGAGGAGGAGGCATCATAGGAGGGGGAAGCGCTGCCCCAAGGAGCACGGGAGGTGGAAGCGTCGTCCCGACGCGTCGAGGATGAGCCGGTGGAGGTGGAGGCCGAGACCATATGCGTCGAGGCCTCGAGGGTCTCTAGGAAGCCAAGGGAGCCCTTCTCGATCTCAGTGGCCGACAACACCAGAGCACAACTTATGCCGAGGAAGTCGTCGTCGTGCACCGCCGAGGGAAAGACGAGCGGTCGTGAGTCGTCTGAGGGACGGCGAGTTGATCGTTCGGCGGTGCGGCACGTCGGCGCGTCGCCTGGCTCTTGGGCTGACAGTGCGTTAATGTGCCTTATGGCATACACGTCCCGTCGCGTTGCTGCCGCCTGCCTGCCTCGTTTGGAAAAGTGACGCCATTTACAAGCCCGTACCGTCCTCCTTCAAGACGTCATTAATTCAAGAAAGAAACTGTCGTTCTGTGTGGATGACGGGAGGGATCTTCCTGTCGAAAGAAACACTCCTAAGTAGGTCTCCAAACTTGGAGACCCGCTCGGGATGCGGACATAAATTGGACCAGACGGGAATTTTGGGGTGTGCCGCTATTGTCCGACACCCTAAGAGATCTTTGGGGGTGATTTAGGTCCCGGGCAAAGTTGCTCTTATCTCGCAAAAAATACACGCTCAAGACAAATCAACAATCAACCAACATCAAACCCAGTCAAAGCAGGAAAAAACCTCATAATGTCTCATACAGTATGAAAGTAATAATATCTTGGGCAGACAAAGTACATCACCGTTTTTCTCTCTCCAATAGGAATACTGGCACTGTTAAAAGTTCCAACGTCGCGGCAGTGGACTAGTGGTATCCCCGATCCCTCTACCCCCTCTATATAACGTCTGCCCATGCTTCTACTCCTTTTCAATCTGTCTTTGTCTTGGCCTTTGCTTCCTCCTGCTCTCTTCATCCATCCTTACCCTTTCCTTGCATTGGCTTGTCGCCTCTGATAATGGGGGCCACTTCTCCTTCAGGCCTGGAGCTCACCATGGCTGTCCCCGGCCTCAGCTCCTCCTCTGGCTCAGGTAAGCTCTGCTCACCAGACCATCTAATCAGCTGGTTGTTTAGGGTGTAGTACTTCTAATGTTCTGTCCATGGTAGTAGAGGGGTTCCTGTCCAACAACAACACCAATAGCATCAACGGTAACGGGACCATGAGGGACCTGGACATGAACCAGCCGGCGAGCGGCGGCGAGGAGGAAGATTTCCTGATGATGGGCAGCGTGGAGGAGGACGAAGAGGAGAGGGGCGCCGGCGGGCCGCACCGCCCCAAGAAGCTCCGCCTCTCCAAGGAGCAGTCCCGCCTCCTCGAGGAGAGCTTCCGCCTCAACCACACCCTCTCGCCGGTCAGTCAGTACACGCTAAGCTATCTGGTCTTCTTGTTCACTCCTTCAGTATCGTCTGCGTACTACTGCACTTAAGACTGTCTTTTTTTTTGCGAAACTTAAGATTGTCATTGCCATGTGTGTGTGCCACTGCAAGTCCAAAAGATCCCTCAATCTTAACATTGTGTGTGTCATCTTAAGATTTTTGGACTTGATCCAAAAAAGATGTGTGTGTGTGTGCCACTGCATGTTGTACAAGTACGTAATACGGAGTATCTATTAATACGTACACCTACGTGCACAAGAAATCTTGTCCATTGATGATATTATTGCAAAGTACGTTTATCTGTTCGTCGCACGGATGAATCTTGAACTGGATTCGTTTCCGTGTGGCGTTCCTCTGGTGGCCATTGAAGAGCATGATATAATCCTGCGATGGGTTCGGACAACCACGGATTTCATTAAATTGCACCTGCTCCATTCATTGGAAGTCAAGATAATGAAGGAGTCGTACCAGTCAGTACTTACTCGGTAGTGGTAGTAGTACTTTCATGGTGCATAAAAGGTCTAACTGTAGAGCACATCGTTAGTCTTACGCAGTGGTATTCATAGCGTCGTGGTACAGTACAGCGAGCAAGTAATGAACTACTCCTACTTGATATGCAGTGCCAGCAGCTGCTGCCATGGTAATGCAGTAACTGCACATATACATGGAGTACGTAGCAGGGATCCAGTGTTTGTTACTCCCATTTACTCATAAATTAATATATGTCTCCTTGCAATATGGATGGTGAAGGTCTGTGTCATGGCCGTACGTGCAGCGATTTATTTAACGAGTTGGAAAATGGAACTCTTGCAGAAGCAGAAGGAGGCCTTGGCGATCAAGCTGAAGCTGCGGCCCAGGCAGGTGGAGGTCTGGTTTCAGAATCGCAGGGCAAGGTAAAAATAGGAATCGCTTAACTTCTTCATGTTCACGAGTACACAGAGCGAAGCCTCACGTGCACATGGCGCTTCACAATTTGGAAGATGAGTTACTAGTTGCGTTAATTTAGTTTTTTGTAGGCAGCTGGTACGGGTACTGCCAATTAATGCATTCAAGCAGGAAGGCTGTAATGTGCAATAGGTTCATTAGTAATGAAACCGATGCAAATGGGACAAACTTGGAGGACCTCAAAGTTCCCATTTCCGGTCGAATGATTAAATAACTCAATCCTATGCTTGTCCAGTCCGTAATCGATCAATCATCAGTCCAGTAACTTGTGCTAGTTAGAGGCTGATTGACGTTTGAAACTGCTCCCTAAGCAACTTCATTCAGCAAATACTCCGCGTCTCCACTTCCACGGCACGCTAGCTACTTCTTGCTGCCTAGCTTGTGTCTATAGTTTGTTTTAGACCCACGGTGTTAATTCAAAAGGTACTTGACTAGAGATTAGAGTGTACATAATGTAGCTATAATGCAACTAAAATTATGTGTATACTCCTTGACAACTGGTACTCACAACATAATCATGGGTCATTCCCTTAATTAAGGTGACATGGATCATTGGCTATCCATCTTGAAACTTGTACTGTGTCTAAGATGCGGGACAAGATCTAGTACTAGGGTCTAGGTAGACTCTCTAGTAGCTTGATAAAGTAAGGCGGCTGCATCATTTATAATTACCCCATGATTCACCTAGTAATTAGATTAGTCGTTCGGCGAGCTAGCAACGGCACGTGTACTAATCAGCACGCTCAAGCTCTTGACCCTAGCTCAACAGGTCTCGTGAAGACGAGAGTGGAGTAATCCGATCGAGTGCAAGTACGGTCCATCTTATTGCGTCAGTCATTGGCCTTCGCTCTACGTCGACATGACAACACTATTGGAATGGGCGCCTAATTAGCTCTAGTTCATGCTATTTTAAGCTCCTACAGTTAGCTATGCATTTGGTTGCTCTCTGTTCCGTGTGCTCGTCCATTATAAGAAGCCATGTTGTCATGTTACAATGCTTGGCCTACATGTGGAGCAAGTTCAGGTTCAATGTCCCTTATTCGATCATGCATGTGACCACTTGTGCTAGCTATTGATCCTGCTCTCGTGATACTGTACGAGCTGAGCTGTTCTAAGCTGAACTAAACTACGCTACCTGTGCAGGACGAAGCTGAAGCACACGGAGATGGAGTGCGAGTACCTGAAGCGCTGCTTCGGCTCGTTGACGGAGGAGAACCGCCGCCTCCAGCGGGAGGTCGAGGAGCTGAGGGCGATGCGCGTGGCGCCGCCCACCGTGCTCTCGCCGCACACGCGGCAGCCGCTCCCGGCGTCCGCGCTTACCATGTGCCCGCGCTGCGAGCGCATCACCGCTGCCACCAGCAGCCCTCGGATCATCCGCCCGGCCGCCACGCCATTCCACCCACGCCGCCCCTCCCCGGCGTTTTAGGAGTTATAGTTAGGGCTCAGGATAACAGATCTTCGAGGTAGAGTTGCTAGTGGCAATGTCTTTTTCTGTTTTTTTTTTTTTTTTTTTTGGTTTCGAACGGAGCTAGTGGCAATGTAGGGTTCGTGATCTAGAAGACTTGTGTAAATTGAAGCGGGAAGGAAATGGAAAAAGCGGATGGGGCTCGTGTGGCGTTTGGAGGCGAACCATGACAAAAAGCTTCTAGTTTGATGGTGGTTTCCGTAGGTCAATTGGTCTTCTAGGATCGTTGCGATGTCATAAAAAGAAAACTATCATGCGTGTCTTTCATCTTTCATTTAGTTTAGGAAAAGCCTAGCAATCATCCCGGATCGGTGTCTCTCATTGTCCTGCTCCTTAGCGCGACGCGTGTCCCGGCGGGGCCCACACACCGAATCCAACCTGATAAGGTTGTCCTCCTCATCCGCTCGTTCTCATCCCATCTTTCTCCAGCAAAGCCTCCCGCAAAGCGCGCCTCCCCGGCCCGGCCGCCGCCGCGCGCCTCCTTGACGAGGTCGCTGCACCCGCGCGCCTCCCCGGCTCGGCCGCCGCCGCTGGCCTCCACGGCGAGGTCGCTGCACCCGCGTGCCTCCCCGGGCCGGCCGTCGCCGCGCACCTCCCCAGCCCGGTCGTCGCAGCGCACCTCGGCGAGGTCGCCGCTCCCGCGCGCCTTCTCGGCGAGGCCGCCGCGCCTTCTTCCCGGCCAACGGCGTCGCTCAGCCCACATCCGTCACCGGTCAACGACGGCGCCCCCATCTGTCCGATCTGGCGTTCTCGGCCTCCTTCCCTGTTTTTTTCTTGATTTGGAGCAATTTTTTGAAAGCTTTGAAGCAGAATTTCCCCCTTTTGATGTTATTTGACAGAACCAATATAGCAAATTTCTTCGTCACGAGGTGCAAATCCGAAGCTTTGCAGCAGAAAGTTTCTTGTTTTTATCACCAAGAGGTGCAAATCCTTAGACGTATGTAGCAAAAAAAATCTCCTATCATGCGATTCTGCCTAGGAGGAGTGCAGCGAAAGGTGCTGCCCACCTGAATCGGGGTGCTGCGAGCGGGTGCCGTCGTTGCTACAATCTTATTTGGATTGAGATTTGTTTTTGCTACAACGGTTTTTTGGATTTTGCATCATAGGAAGAATATGTCTGCTACAAACGTTTTGTAATTTTGCATTATATGAAGAGTATTGTTGGTACAACCAGCAATGTCCCTTTTTGCTACAACCTTTTTTTTTTTTGGATTTTTGAATCAAAGGAAGAATTTCTCTGCTACAAACGTTCTGCAATTTTGCATCATATGAAGAATTTTTTTGCTACAACCTTTCTACGGGTTTGCACCATACGTTCTACGTTTTTGCATCCTAGGATGAACTTTTTTGCTACAATCCTTCTATTGTTTTGCAACCAAAGCAGACCCATATTGCTACCATCCAGTCAGAGATGGTGCTGCCATCGGGTGGGGCATAGATGCTACCAGTGAAGGGCGGGCAGTGCTACCATAGTTGTGTGGTGGTGTTGCCGACGATGGTCGGCGAGGTCTCTCACCAGAGCTGTGACGATGTCTTCTCCGGCGACGGCGTCTTCTCTGGCAGCGGTGGTCTTCTCCGGCGATGGTTGGGGAATGGAAAACCTGGTAATCCTCCGGGGGTCGGCGAGGTCTCTCGCTGGAGCTGCAACGGCGTATTCTCCGGCGACGGCGACGGGATAGGCGTAGCGCGCAGGGTAGTTGTTTTTTTTCTGTAAAGTGAACGAGAGATGCGCAGATGCGCAGTGCACGATTTATTTCTGGTTGACCGTTCAAAGGGACACGTGTCGGTCGCTCCACCCGGGGGATCGGGGGAAATTATCCCCCGGGGGACGCTCAACACTGCCCTTTACTTTAGCGATGTCATGCATTGTCTTGGCTAGAAAATGGACGGGTCGTCGTGCGCCAAACCCGTCAAATGGAGAATGTATCCTGTACTCCTGCATGACATCCCACACCAGCTAGCAAACAGCCACACCCCATGTCAAATTCCTAATCCCACATCCCAAATGCAAAGTAGAGCAGATCAAATCGGGCAGACTAGCAAGCTAGTACTACCTCTGTTGTAACGCCCCAAGATCGGTACTATGCAGATTTTAGCGTTCCAGCCAAATCCGCATATTAACGATCCTAAAGGACGCCCACCAGGCATAACGTGCACGTCACAACACACACGTTATGCGGGTGGAATTGTGATAACATTACAATAGTTCTCGATGGAACCCACAAAAGAACATATATACAACAACGACTCACCGAGTCAAGAGCAAAGATACAATACAAAGAACCAAGGAACAGCGGAAGCGAATAGTATCCGGCTACGGATAAGAATACAAATGTGGACAAAGAGTCCTGAAAATAAACGAAGGCACCATATCCCTGCCCAAGCCAAGCCGGAGGGATTTCCAAGCTAACGTCGTCAGACTTCAAACTTGTTGGCTGCATTGGAATAGCAGCCCCGAAGGGGTCAGTACTATAAACAGTACTGGTAAGTAATACTCACAAGATATCAAAGCTGGAATTCCGGGGAAGATGGTTAGCGATTGAGGCGGCGGCAAGCAGCACTAGCAAATTATAGAGACACGCTACAACTTCGTCTAAAAGAGACAAGGTAAGAGAGTGCATGAGAAACCAACTATACTACTCACCACATCAAAAACCCGCCGAAGTATTACTCCCTCGATCAACCACCCACGAGGAAGCAATCAGGGCAACTCACACTGTGGACAAGTTTTATGAGTTATTATTACAGTAATCTATCTTACTAGTCAAGTTTAATCATTAGGTGAAAGTTGTCTATGATCTTTTTAGCCAGCACATTTCACCAAGTCGTCCATAACCGCGGACACGGCTTTTCGAAAAGATTTAACCCTGCAGGGATGCACCAATGAACTGGTAATAGATTGCGGGGAGGCCCATAGAACACCCACATGTGGTTAGTGCGCTCAGTCTTGGATTAGCGGAAAAGAACTCGGGTCCTAGGCGACACTAGCAGAACAAATCACCACGATTGTCCTTCCGCCGGTGCCTTATCTTTATTATATTAATCCCATCGTAACAGAAAATAAAGATTAACATTTTAGTTGAGCCTAGCTATCATATTATCAACAAGACTAGATAAAGAGATAACATGACTCAAGCAAAGCACCTAAGCATGCACTAGGACTCGCAAGGCTAACAAGGTAAACGAGCAACAGGTTAATAGGATGTGGAGGTGTGGCTATATCATGGCTGCAAGGTAAACATGCAAATAGGATCGTGACACAAGCATCGTGACATAAGGCTATCAAGGAACAAAAGATAGGAGGTGTAAGAGACAGAAAACAAGCAAAGATAGCAAGAGAGTATCACTTGCCTGCAATCCGGTAGAGGTAGCAGAACCTATCGTTGCTCACATCAACTCATCGTCCTATTCCCGAAAAAACAACAAACACTGGACAACGGAAAAGATGCATTTTACTACTACGGCAAAAGAAGCGGCATGTTGATGCAATGCATGCATGACAAATTAAATGTGATCCAATTTTATTCCCTAACACATAGCAAAGCATCTTAAATGGGATCGGTGCACAATATAGATGCATCGGACAAACCCCATAATTAAAGTATGTGGATTTAGTTCGACTAAATGGATAAAGGTGCGAGGTTAATTAAGCATGCATGATTTTATAAGATACGCATATAGGTAGATAGGGCTAGGGTTGGGGTCACACATCGGATTCGGGGAAACTTTGGATTTGGAAGCCACCGTCTTCGGATCGAAGAGTAAGGTAGTCAAGGTAGTCGTTCCGTAGTCGAAATAGTCGAGGTAGTCATTCATCCGGAGTCGAAGTAGTCGAGGTAGTCGACATCGTAGAAGTAGTCGTACTTGGGTCGTCGTCGTGGCGGATCTTGGCGTTCTGTACTTCGGGGTCAACGGGGTCCGGGGCGTCGGGGTTCGGGCATCGGGCTTCTCGAACACGCACGAAGGCAACCGTCACACAACACGAATCGGAGAACTTGGCGCGTAGTCGTTCACACGTCGGGTTCACGGCGGGTCGTCGAGTCGGAGTCGCGGAAGATCTTGTCGTATCGCCGTTCACGGTCGTCGTGGAAGTAGTCCTTGTCGTTCCGTTCTTCGGGTCGACGGGGTTCCGGCATCGGAGAACTCGGCGGTCACGGTGCACGCCATCGGGGATGGAAGCGGAGATCTTGCGTCGGGAACGGCTTCACGTCGGGAACGGGGATCGGGAAACACCGGGGACGCGTCGGGAACGGGAAACACGGGCACAGAAGCGTCAGGAACGGAGGCAGCTCACGGGCATCGGGACAGAGACAACACACACGGGTCGAAGATGGCAACAGGGAGGCAGCCTAGCAACATGAGGACGGAACCCACACGGGTAGGGGACGTCGGGCAGGGGACGGACGTCGGGATGCAGCACGCGTCGGGGGCGGGGACTTGCAGCAGGGCGAGGAGCAGCAGGGGCTCGGGAGGAGGTGGCTCGGGGTAGAGGACGGGGTCGACAGCGGCTCGACCGAAGCCCGGCGGGGAGAGGCCGGCGGTGGAGGGGGATACGCGCGGGCGGGCGCACGACAGAGGAGGAGCAGCCGACGTCGGGGAGGGCTGGCGGCGGCGGGCCGGCCGGACAGAGGCGGGGGCGCACAAGACGGCCATGTGCGGGAGGGCTGCGGGGGGAGAGGTCGGAGTCGGCCGGGAGGGGGAGCAAGGAGAAGAGGAGCCGGCGGGAGAGGGTGAGGAGAGGCGGCGGGGTGAGCTGGAGGAGGTGGATTGAGGCAGGGTCGAGCGGGCCGGGGAAGGGAGGTGGCCGGGACCGACGGGGAGGAACAAGTGCAGGTAAGGGAGAAAGAAGATGCGGCCACGGGAGAGAGGAAAGAGAGAGAGAGAGAGAGAGAGAGAGAGAGAGAGAGAGAGAGAGAGAGAGAGAGAAAAAGAAAGAAAAGGGAGAGAGGGGGAAAAGGAAAAAGTGGATGTGGAAGGGCATGCCCGCGAAAACGAAAAAGAAAGGGGGGCGACTGCAAGGTGCAGGGGTAGGAACAGAAAAAGACCAGGGAGGCTGCTAGGGTTTGAAGGTTAGGTGGGCTTCGACCGGTTTGGGCTACTCTCTCAAAATTTGGCAATTTAATTTTAGAAAACGGAGACGACTGTCTCGGTAAAACTTTTACGACAATTTTTTGCAAAATAAAAATAGGGTTTGATAAAAATAATTTTTGTTGCCAAAAAAAATACGATGCGCATGATGCTGAGGTCATGATGATGCAAAAAGAAAAACAAACAAAATCTAATTTGGGGAAAACCCCGGGACATTACAACCGACACCACTAACAAGGGATCTCGCCCCGAGATCCACGCTACCGCCGGGGGGAAGAAGAGCAGGATAAACTATCGAATCTTCTCGCACCATGTTGATCTTCTCGACACCACTAACAAGAGGTTCTTGCTCACATCGATGGTGATGACCTTCCGTCGAGATTGCTTCCAAGATTGAACCTATTAGGTAAAAGGCATGAGATCGTCCAACCCACGATGATACTATAACTCGGAAGATAGGTAAGAGAGAAGATTTAAATCATATAAGGTAAGAGGAGGAATAGAATAGAGGTAAGGAATAAACAAGAATCCTATTGAGATATTTTCAAATAAATTTTAGTAAAATAGTTTTGACACTCCACAAACAACGACCATTAGCTAGGGTATCCTACAAGCAGACTGGACCCGCGGGGTATCGAAGAACCTGGCTCTGATACCACTTTGTAACGCCCCAGGATCGGTACTATGCAGATTTTAGCGTTCCAGCCAAATCCGCATATTAACGATCCTAAAGGACGCCCACCAGGCATAACGTGCACGTCACAACACACACGTTATGCGGGTGGAATTGTGATAACATTACAACAGTTCTCGATGGAACCCACAAAAGAACATATAAACAACAACGACTCAACGAGTCAAGAGCAAGATACAATACAAAGAACCAAGAACAGCGGAAGCGAATAGTATCTGGCTACGGATAAGAATACAAATGTGGACTAAGAGTCCTGAAGATAAACGAAGGCACCATATCCCTGCCCAGGCCAAGCCGGAGGGATTCCCAAGCTAACGTCGTCAGACTTCAAGCCTGTTGGCTGCATTGGAATAGCAGCCCCGAAGGGGTCAGTACTATATACAGTACTGGCAAGTAATACTCACAAGATATCAAATCTGGAATTCCGGGGAAGAGGGTTAGCGATTGAGGCGGCGGCAAGCAGCACTAGCAACTTATAGAGACACGCTACAACTTCGTCTAAAAGAGACAAGGTAAGAGAGCGTGTGAGAAACCAACTATACTACTCACCACATCAAAAACCCGCCAAAGTATTACTCACTCGACCAACCACCCACAAGGAAGCAATCAGTGCAACTCACACTGTGTACAAGTTTTATGAGTTATTATTCCGGTAATCTATCTTACTAGTCAAGTTTAATCATTAGGTGCAAGTTGTCTATAATCTTTTTAGCCAGCGCATTTCACCAAGTCGTCCATAACCGTGGACACGGCTTTTCGAAAAGATTTAACCCTGCAGGGATGCACCAATGAACCCACACGCATCGAAACACTCGATTAGAGGTGTAACCGGTGGAGCGTTCGACGCAATACTTCCCTTCTCTACAAACAAGTCCAGGGAGCCACCTAGCTAGGTCTGATCCACCTTGAGAGTCCGGCCGAAGCTTCGAGGTGGGCCTAACCGTTGCGAGGACGGCTTCGGGAGGAACACTCATACGATTGCCCTCCTTCCACATGCGATAAATGCTCATCTTACCTTCTCATCATCATCATCGTTGTACGCGCGCAAATGGAAACACCCGAACTACTTGTGGCACCTGGACAGTTTTGAAGATCCGGTAATAGATTGCGGGGAGGCCCATAGAACTCCCACATGTGGTTAGTGCGCTCAGTCTTTGATTAGCGGAAAAGAACTCGGGTCCTAGGCGACACTAGCAGAACAAATCACCACGATTGTCCTTCCGCCAGTGCCTTATCTTTATTATATTATTCCCATCGCAACAGAAAATAAAGATTAACATTTTAGTTGAGCCTAGCTATCATATTATCAACAAGACTAGATAAAGAGATAACAGGACTCAAGCAAAGCACCTAAGCATGCACTAGGACTCGCAAGGCTAACAAGGTAAACAAGCAACAAGTTAATAGGATGTGGAGGTGTGGCTATATCATGGCTGCAAGGTAAACATGCAAATAGGATCGTGACACAAGCATCATGACATAAGGCTAGCAAGGAACAAAAGATAGGAGGTGTAAGAGACAGAAAACAAGCAAAGATAGCAATGGAGTATCACTTGCCTGCAATCCGGTAGAGGTAGCAGAACCTGTCGTTGCTCACATCAACTCATCGTCCTATTCCCGAAGAAGCAACAAACACTGGACAACAGAAAAGATGCATTTTACTACTATGGCAAAAGAAGTGGCATGTTGATGCAATGCATGCATGACAAATTAAATGTGATCCAATTTTATTCCCTAACACATAGCAAAGCATCTTAAATGGGATCGGTGCACAATATAGATGCATCGGACAAACCCCATAATTAAAGTATGTGGATTTAGTTCGACTAAATGAATAAAGGTGCGAGGTTAATTAAGCATGCATGATTTTATAAGATACGCATAAAATTAGATAGGGCTAGGGTTGGGGTCACACATCGGATTCGGGGAAACTTTGGATTTGGAAGCCACCGTCTTCGGATCGGAGAGTAAGGTAGTCAAGGTAGTCGTTCGTAGTCGAAGTAGTCGAGGTAGTCGTTCATCCGGAGTCGGAGTAGTCGTCGTCGTGGAAGTAGTCGTACTCGGGTCGTCGTCGTGGCGGATCTTGGCGTTCTGGACTTCGGGGTCAACGGGGTCCGGGGTGTCGGGGTTCGGGCATCGGGCTTCTCGGACACGCACGAAGGTGGCCGTCACACAACACGAATCGGAGAACTTGGCGCGTAGTCGTTCACACGTCGGGTTCATGGCGGGTTGTCGAGTCGGAGTCGCGAAAGATCTTGTCGTATCGCCGTTCACGGTCGTCGTGCAAGTAGTCCTTGTCGTTCCATTCTTCGGGTCGACGGGGTTCCGGCATCGGAGAACTCGGCGGTCCCGGTGCATGCCATCGGGGATGGAAGCGGAGATCTTGCGTCGGGAACGGCTTCACGTCGGGAACGGGGATCGGGAAACACCGGGGACGCGTCGGGAACAGGAAACACGGGCACGGAAGTGTCAGGAACGGAGGTAGCTCACGGGCATCGGGGACAGCGACAACACACACGGGTCGAAGATGGCAACAGGGAGGCAGCCCAGCAACATGAGGACGGAACCCACACGGGTAGGGGACGTCGGGCAGGGGACGGACGTCGGGATGCAGCACGCGTCGGGGGCGGGGACGTGCAGCATGGCGAGGAGCAGAAGGGGCTCGTGAGGAGGCGGCTCGGGGTAGAGGACGCGGTCGACAGCGGCTCGACTGAAACCTGGCGGGGAGAGGCCGGCGGTGGAGGGGGATACGCGCGGGCGGGCGCACGGCAGAGGAGGAGCAGCCGACGTCGGGGAGGGCTGGCGGCGGCGGGCTGGCCGAACAGAGGCTGGGCTGCGCAAGGCGGAAATGCGCGGGATGGCTGCGGGGGGAGAGGTCGGAGTCGGCCGGGAGGGGGAGCAAGGAGAAGAGGAGCCGGCGGGAGAGGGTGAGGAGAGGCGGCGGGGTGAGCTGGAGGAGGTGGATGGAGGCACGATCGAGCGGGCCGGGGAAGGAAGGTGGCCGGGACCGACGGGGAGGAGCAAGTGCGGGTGAGGGAGGAAGAAGATGCGGCCACGGGAGAGAGGAAAAAGAGAGAGAGAGAGAGAGAGAGAGAGAGAGAGAGAGAGAAAGAAAGAAAGAAAAGAAAAGGGAGAGAGGGGGAAAAAGGAAAAAGAGGAGGTGGAAGGGCATGCCCACGAAAACGAAAAAAAAGGGGGGTGGCTGCAAGGTGTAGGGGGTAGGAACAGAAAAAGACCAGGGAGGCTGCTAGGGTTTGAAGGTTAGGTGGGCTTCGGCCGGTTTGGGCTACTCTCTCACAATTCTCAAAATTTGGCAATTTAATTTTAGAAAACGGAGACGACTATCTCGGTAAAACTTTTGCGACATTTTTTTGCAAAATAAAAATAGGGTTTAATAAAAATAATTTTTGTTGCCAAAAAAAAAAATACGATGCGCATGATGCTGAGGTCATGATGATGCAAAAAAGCAAAACAAACAAAATCTAATTTGGGGAAAACCCCCGGACATTACAACCGACACCACTAACAAGGGATCTCGCCCCGAGATCCAAGCTACCGCCGGGGGGGAGAAGAGCAGGATAAACTATCGAATCTTCTCGCACCATGTTGATCTTCTCGACACCACTAACAAGAGGTTCTTGCTCACGTCGATGGTGATGACCTTCCGTCGAGATTGCTTCCATGATTGAACATATTAGGTAAAAGGCATGAGATCGTCCAACCCACGATGATACTATAACTCGGAAGATATGTAAGAGAGAAGATTTAAATCATATAAGGTAAGAGGAGGAATAGAATAGAGGTAAGGAATAAACAAGAATCCTATCGAGATATTTTCAAATAAATTTTAGTAAAATAGTTTTGACACTCTACAAACAACGACCATTAGCTAGGGTATCCTACAAGCAGACTGGACCCACGGGGTATCGAAGAACCTGGCTCTGATACCACTTTGTAACGCCCCAATATCGGTACTATGCAGATTTTAGCGTTCCAGCCAAATCCGCATATTAACGATCCGAAAGGACGCCCACCAGGCATAACGTGCACGTCACAACACACACGTTATGCGGGTGGAATTGTGATAACATTACAACTGTTCTCGATGGAACCCACAAAAGAACATATAAACAACAACGACTCACCGAGTCAAGAGCAAAGATACAATACAAAGAACCAAGAACAGCGGAAGCGAATAGTATCCGGCTACGGATAAGAATACAAATGTGGACTAAGAGTCCTGAAGATAAACGAAGGCACCATATCCCTGCCAAGGCCAAGCCGGAGGGATTCCCAAGCTAACGTCGTCAGACTTCAAGCCTGTTGGCTGCATTGGAATAGCAGCCCCGAAGGGGTCAGTACTATAAACAGTACTGGCAAGTAATACTCACAAGATATCAAAGCTGGAATTCTGGGGAAGTGGGTTAGCGATTGAGGCGGCGGCATGCAGCACTAGCAACTTATAGAGACACGCTACAACTTCATCTAAAAGAGACAAGGTAAGAGAGCGCGTGAGAAACCAACTATACTACTCACCACATCACAAACCCGTCCAAGTATTACTCCCTCGACATACCATCCACAAGGAAGCAATCAGGGCAACTCACACTGTGTACAAGTTTTATGAGTTATTATTCCGGTAATCTATCTTACTAGTCAAGTTTAATCATTAGGTGCAAGTTGTCTATGATCTTTTTGGCCAGCGCATTTCACCAAGTCGTCCATAACCGCGGACACGGCTTTTCGAAAAGATTTAACCCTGCAGGGATGCACCAATGAACCCACACGCATCGAAACACTCGATTAGAGGTGTACCGGTGGAGCGTTCGATGCAATACTTCCCTTCTCTACAAACAAGTCCAGGGAGCCACCTATCTAGGTCTGATCCACCTTGAGAGTCTGACCGAAGCTTCGAGGTGGGCCTAACCGTTGCGAGGACGGCTTCAAGAGGAACACTCATACGATTGCCCTCCTTCCACATGCGATAAATGCTCATGCCGCAAGCCCTACCATAAAGTAACAACGTATCCATCATCATCTTACCTTCTCATCATCATCATCGTTGTACGCGCGCAAATGGAAACACCCGAACTACTTGTGGCACCTGGACAGTTTTGAAGATCCGGTAATAGATTGCGGGGAGGCCCATAGAACTCCCACATGTGGTTAGTGCGCTCAGTCTTGGATTAGCGGAAAAGAACTCGGGTCCTAGGCGACACTAGCAGAACAAATCACCACGATTGTCCTTCCGCCAGTGCCTTATCTTTATTATATTATTCCCATCGCAACAGAAAATAAAGATTAACATTTTAGTTGAGCCTAACTATCATATTATCAACAAGACTAGATAAAGAGATAACAAGACTCAAGCAAAGCACCTAAGCATGCACTAGGACTCGCAAGGCTAACAAGGTAAACAAGCAACAGGTTAATAGGATGTGGAGGTGTGGCTATATCATGGCTGCAAGGTAAACATGCAAATAGGATCGTGACACAAGCATCGTGACATAAGGCTAGCAAGGAACAAAAGATAGGAGGTGTAAGAGACAGAAAACAAGCAAAGATAGCAAGGGAGTATCACTTGCCTGCAATCCGGTAGAGGTAGCAGAACCTGTCGTTGCTCACATCAACTCATCGTCCTATTCCCGAAGAAGCAACAAACACTGGACAACGGAAAAGATGCATTTTACTACTACAGCAAAAGAAGCGGCATGTTGATGCAATGCATGCATGACAAATTAAATGTGATCCAATTTTATTCCCTAACACATAGCAAAGCATCTTAAATGGGATCGGTGCACAATATAGATGCATCGGACAAACCCCATAATTAAAGTATGTGGATTTAGTTCGACTAAATGAATAAAGGTGCGAGGTTCATTAAGCATGCATGATTTTATAAGATACGCATAAAATTAGATAGGGCTAGGGTTGGGGTCACACATCGGATTCGGGGAAACTTTGGATTTGGAAGCCACCGTCTTCGGATCGGAGAGTAAGGTAGTCAAGGTAGTCGTTCCGTAGTCGAGGTAGTCGTTCATCCGGAGTCGGAGTAGTCGAGGTAGTCGACGTCGTGGAAGTAGTCGTACTCGGGTCGTCGTCGTGGCGGATCTTGGCGTTCCGGACTTCGGGGTCAACGGGGTCCGGGGCGTCGGGGTTCGGGCATCGGGCTTCTCGGACACGCACGAAGGCGGCCGTCACACAACACGAATCAGAGAACTTGGCGCGTAGTCGTTCACACGTCGGGTGCACGGCGGGTTGTCGAGTTGGAGTCGCGGAAGATCTTGTCGTATCGCTGTTCACGGTCGTCATGGAAGTAGTCCTTGTCGTTCCGTTCTTCGGGTCGACGGGGTTCCGGCATCGGAGAACTCGGCGGTCCCGGTGCATGCCATCGGGGATAGAAGCGGAGATCTTACATCGGGAACGGCTTCACGTCGGGAACGGGGATCGGGAAGCACCGGGGATGCGTCGGGAACAGGAAACACGGGCACGGAAGCGTCAGGAACGGAGGCACCTCACGGACATCGGGGACAGCGACAACACACACGGGGCAAAGATGGCAACAGGGAGGCAGCCCAGCAACATGAGGACGGAACCCACACGGGTAGGGGACGTCGGGCAGGGGATGGACGTCGGGATGCAGCACGCGTCGGGGGCGGGGACGTGCAGCAGGGTGAGGAGCAGAAGGGGCTCGGGAGGAGGCGGCTCGGGGTAGAGGATGCGGTCGACAGCGGCTCGACTGAAGCCCGGCGGGGAGAGGCCGGCGGTGGAGGGGGATACGCGCGGGCGGGCGCACGACAGAGGAGGAGCAGCCGACGTCGGGGAGGGCTGGCGGCGGCTGGCCGGCCGAACAGAGGCGGGGGCGTGCAAGGCGGCCATGCACGGGAGGGCTGCGGGGGGAGAGGTCGGAGTCGGCCGGGAGGGGGAACAAGGAGAAGAGGAGCCGGCGGGAGAGGGTGAGGAGAGGCGGCGGGGTGAGCTGGAGGAGGTGGATGGAGGCAGGATCGAGTGGGCCGGGGAAGGAAGGTGGCCGGGACCGACGGGGAGGAGCAAGTACGGGTGAGGAAGGAGAAGATGTGGCCACGGAGAGAGGAAAAGAAAGAGAGAGAGAGAGAGAGAGAGAGAGAGAGAGAGAGAGAGAGAGAGAGAGAGAGAGAGAGAGAGTGAGAGAAAGAAAAAGAAAGAAAAGGGAGAGAGGGGGAAAGAGAGAGAGAGAGAGAGAGAGAGAGAGAGAGAGAGAGAGAGTGAGAGAAAGAAAAAGAAAGAAAAGGGAGAGAGGGGGAAAAGGAAAAAGAGGAGGTGGAAGGGTATGCCCGCGAAAATGAAAAAGAAAGGGGGGCAGCTGCAAGGTGCAGGGGGTAGGAACAAGAAAAAGACTAGGGAGGCTGCTATTGTTTGAAGGTTAGGTGGGCGTTCGCCGGTTTGGGCTACCTCTCTCACAATTCTCAAATTTGGGCAATTTAATTTTAGAAAACGGGAGACGACTGTCTCGGTAAAAACTTTTGCGACAATTTTTGCAAAATAAAAATAGGGTTTAATATAAATAATTTTTGTTGCCAAAAAAAAAAAACGATGCGCATGATGCTGAGGTCATGATGATGCAAAAAAGCAAAACAAACAAAATCTAATTTGGGGAAAACCCCGGGACATTACAACCGACACCACTAACAAGGGATCTCGCCCCGAGATCCACGCTACCCGCCGGGGGGAAGAAGATCAGGATAAACTATCGAATCTTCTCGCACCATGTTGATCTTCTCGACACCACTAACAAGAGGTTCTTGCTCACGTCGATGGTGATGACCTTCCGTCGAGATTGCTTCCAAGATTGAACATATTAGGTAAAAGGCATGAGATCGTCCAACCCACGATGATACTATAACTCGGAAGATAGGTAAGAGAGAAGATTTAAATCATATAAGGTAAGAGGAGGAATAGAATAGAGGTAAGGAATAAACAAGAATCCTATTGAGATATTTTCAAATAAATTTTAGTAAAATAGTTTTGACACTCTACAAACAACGACCATTAGCTAGGGTATCCTACAAGCAGACTGGACCCACGGGGTATCGAAGAACCTGGCTCTGATACCACTTTGTAACGCCCCAGGATCGGTACTATGCAGATTTTAGCGTTCCAGCCAAATCCGCATATTAACGATCCTAAAGGACGCCCACCAGGCATAACATGCACGTCACAACACACACGTTATGCGGGTGGAATTGTGATAACATTACAACAGTTCTCGATGGAACCCACAAAAGAACATATAAACAACAACGACTCACCGAGTCAAGAGCAAAGATACAATACAAAGAACCAAGAACAGCGGAAGCGAATAGTATCCGGCTACGGATAAGAATACAAATGTGGACTAAGAGTCCTGAAGATAAACGAAGGCACCATATCCCTGCCCAGGCCAAGCCGGAGGGATTCCCAAGCTAACGTCGTCAGACTTCAAGCCTGTTGGCTGCATTGGAATAGCAGCCCCGAAGGGGTCAGTACTATAAACAGTACTGGCAAGTAATACTCACAAGATATCAAAGCTGGAATTCCGGGGAAGAGGGTTAGCGATTGAGGCGGCGGCAAGCAGCACTAGCAACTTATAGAGACACGCTACAACTTCGTCTAAAAGAGACAAGGTAAGAGAGCGCGTGAGAAACCAACTATACTACTCACCACATCAAAAACCCGCCCAAGTATTACTCCCTCAACCAACCACCCACAAGGAAGCAATCAGGACAACTCACACTGTGTACAAGTTTTATGAGTTATTATTCCGGTAATCTATCTTACTAGTCAAGTTTAATCATGCAAGTTGTCTACGATCTTTTTGGCCAGCGCATTTCACCAAGTTGTCTATAACCGTGGACACGGCTTTTCAAAAAGATTTAACCTTGCAGGGATGCACCAATGAACCTACACGCATCGAAACACTCGATTAGAGGTGTACCGGTGGAGCGTTCGACGCAATACTTCCCTTCTCTACAAACAAGTCCAGGGAGCCGCCAAGCTAGATCTGACCCACCTTGAGAGTCCGGCCGAAGCTTCGAGGTGGGCCTAACCGTTGCGAGGACGGCTTCGGGAAGAACACTCATACGATTGCCCTCCTTCCACATGCGATAAATTGCTCATGCCGCAAGCCCTACCATAAAGTAACAACGTATCCATCATCATCTTACCTTCTCATCATCATCATCATCATCGTTGTACGCGCGCAAATGGAAACACCCGAACTACTTGTGGCACCTGGACAATTTTGAAGATCCGGTAATAGATTGCGGGGAGGCCCATAGAACTCCCACATGTGGTTAGTGCGCTCAGTCTTGGATTAGCGGAAAAGAACTCGGGTCCTAGGCGACACTAGCAGAACAAATCACCACGATTGTCCTTCCGCCAGTGCCTTATCTTTATTATATTATTCCCATCGCAACAGAAAATAAAGATTAACATTTTAGTTGAGCCTAGCTATCATATTATCAACAAGACTAGATAAAGAGATAACAGGACTCAAGCAAAGCACCTAAGCATGCACTAGGACTCGCAAGGCTAACAAGGTAAACAAGCAACAGGTTAATAGGATGTGGAGGTGTGGCTATATCATGGCTGCAAGGTAAACATGCAAATAGGATCGTGACACAAGCATCGTGACATAAGGCTAGCAAGGAACAAAAGATAGGAGGTGTAAGAGACAGAAAACAAGCAAAGATAGCAATGGAATATCACTTGCCTGCAATCCGGTAGAGGTAGCAGAACCTGTCGTTGCTCACATCAACTCATCGTCCTATTCCCGAAGAAGCAACAAACACTGGACAACGGAAAAGATGTATTTTACTACTATGGCAAAAGAAGCGGCATGTTGATGCAATGCATGCATGACAAATTAAATGTGATCCAATTTTATTCCCTAACACATAGCAAAGCATCTTAAATGGGATCGGTGCACAATATAGATGCATCGGACAAACCCCATAATTAAAGTATGTGGATTTAGTTCGACTAAATGAATAAAGGTGCGAGGTTAATTAAGCATGCATGATTTTATAAGATACGCATAAATTAGATAGGGCTAGGGTTGGGGTCACACATCGGATTCGGGGAAACTTTGGATTTGGAAGCCACCGTCTTCGGATCGGAGAGTAAGGTAGTCAAGGTAGTCGTTCCGTAGTCGAAGTAGTCGAGGTAGTCGTTCATCCGGAGTCGGAGTAGTCGACGTCGTGGAAGTAGTCGTACTCGGGTCGTCGTCGTGGCGGATCTTGGCGTTCCGGACTTCGGGGTCAACGGGGTCCGGGGCGTCGGGGTTCGGGCATCGGGCTTCTCGGACACGCACGAAGGCGGCCGTCACACAACACGAATCAGAGAACTTGGCGCGTAGTCGTTCACACGTCGGGTTCACGGCGGGTTGTCGAGTTGGAGTCGCGGAAGATCTTGTCGTATCGCTGTTCACGGTCGTCATGGAAGTAGTCCTTGTCGTTCCGTTCTTCGGGTCGACGGGGTTCCGGCATCGGAGAACTCGGCGGTCCCGGTGCATGCCATCGGGGATAGAAGCGGAGATCTTGCATCGGGAACGGCTTCACGTCGGGAACGGGGATCGGGAAACACCGGGGACGCGTCGGGAACAGGAAACACGGACACGGAAGCGTCAGGAACGGAGGCACCTCACGGGCATCGAGGACAGCGACAACACACACGGGTCAAAGATGGCAACAGGGAGGCAGCCCAGCAACATGAGGACGGAACCCACACGGGTAGGGGACGTCGGGCAGGGGACGGACGTCGGGATGCAGCACGCGTCGGGGGCGGGGACGTGCAGCAGGGTGAGGAGCAGAAGGGGCTCGGGAGGAGGCGTCTCTGGGTAGAGGATGCGGTCGACAGCGGCTCGACTGAAGCCCGGCGGGGAGAGGCCGGCGGTGGAGGGGGATACGCGCGGGCGGGCGCACGACAGAGGAGGAGCAGCCGACGTCGGGGAGGGCTGGCGGCGGCTGGCCGGCCGAACAGAGGCGGGGGCGTGCAAGGCGGCCATGCGCGGGAGGGCTGCGGGGGGAGAGGTCGGAGTCGGCCGGGAGGGGGAGCAAGGAGAAGAGGAGCCGGCGGGAGAGGGTGAGGAGAGGCGGCGGGGTGAGCTGGAGGAGGTGGATGGAGGCAGGATCGAGTGGGCCGGGGAAGGAAGGTGGCCGGGACCGACGGGGAGGAGCAAGTGCGGGTGAGGGAGGAAGAAGATGCGGCCACGGGAGAGAGGAAAAAGAAAGAGAGAGAGAGAGAGAGAGAGAGAGAGAGAGAGAGAGAGAAAGAAAAAGAAAGAAAAGGGAGAGAGGGGGAAAAGGAAAAAGAGGAGGTGGAAGGGCATGCCCGCGAAAATAAAAAAGAAAGGGGGGCAGCTGCAAGGTGCAGGGGGTAGGAACAGAAAAAGACTAGGGAGGCTGCTAGGGTTTGAAGGTTAGGTGGGCTTCGGCCGGTTTGGGCTACTCTCTCACAATTCTCAAAATTTGGCAATTTAATTTTAGAAAACGGAGACGACTGTCTCGGTAAAACTTTTGCGACAATTTTTTGCAAAATAAAAATAGGGTTTAATAAAAATAATTTTTGTTGCCAAAAAAAAAACGATGCGCATGATGCTGAGGTCATGATGATGCAAAAAAGCAAAACAAACAAAATCTAATTTGGGGAAAACCCCGGGACATTACAACCGACACCACTAACAAGGGATCTCGCCCCGAGATCCACGCTACCGCCGGGGGAAGAAGAGCAGGATAAACTATCGAATCTTCTCGCACCATGTTGATCTTCTCGACACCACTAACAAGAGGTTCTTGCTCACGTCGATGGTGATGACCTTCCGTCGAGATTGCTTCCAAGATTGAACATATTAGGTAAAAGGCATGAGATCGTCCAACCCACGATGATACTATAACTCGGAAGATAGGTAAGAGAGAAGATTTAAATCATATAAGGTAAGAGGAGGAATAGAATAGAGGTAAGGAATAAACAAGAATCCTATTGAGATATTTTCAAATAAATTTTAGTAAAATAGTTTTGACACTCTACAAAAAACGACCATTAGCTAGGGTATCCTACAAGCAGACTGGACCCACGGGGTATCGAAGAACCTGGCTCTGATACCACTTTGTAACGCCCCAGGATCGGTACTATGCAGATTTTAGCGTTCCAGCCAAATCCGCATATTAACGATCCTAAAGGACGCCCACCAGGCATAACATGCACGTCACAACACACACGTTATGCGGGTGGAATTGTGATAACATTACAACAGTTCTCGATGGAACCCACAAAAGAACATATAAACAACAACGACTCACCGAGTCAAGAGCAAAGATACAATACAAAGAACCAAGAACAGCGGAAGCGAATAGTATCCGGCTACGGATAAGAATACAAATGTGGACTAAGAGTCCTGAAGATAAACGAAGGCACCATATCCCTGCCCAGGCCAAGCCGGAGGGATTCCCAAGCTAACGTCGTCAGACTTCAAGCCTGTTGGCTGCATTGGAATAGCAGCCCCGAAGGGGTCAGTACTATAAACAGTACTGGCAAGTAATACTCACAAGATATCAAAGCTGGAATTCCGGGGAAGAGGGTTAGCGATTGAGGCGGCGGCAAGCAGCACTAGCAACTTATAGAGACACGCTACAACTTCATCTAAAAGAGACAAGGTAAGAGAGCGCGTGAGAAACCAACTATACTACTCACCACATCAAAACCCGCCCAAGTATTACTCCCTCAACCAACCACCCACAAGGAAGCAATCAGGGCAACTCACACTGTGTACAAGTTTTATGAGTTATTATTCTGGTAATCTATCTTACTAGTCAAGTTTAATCATGCAAGTTGTCTACGATCTTTTTGGCCAGCGCATTTCACCAAGTCGTCCATAACCATGGACACAGCTTTTCAAAAGATTTAACCTTGCAGGGATGCACCAATGAACCTACACGCATCGAAACACTCGATTAGAGGTGTACCGGTGGAGCGTTCGACGCAATACTTCCCTTCTCTACAAACAAGTCCAGGGAGCCGCCTAGCTAGATCTGACCCACCTTGAGAGTCCGGCCGAAGCTTCGAGGTGGGCCTAACCGTTGCGAGGACGGCTTCGGGAAGAACACTCATACGATTGCCCTCCTTCCACATGCGATAAATGCTCATGCCGCAAGCCCTACCGTAAAGTAACAACGTATCCATCATCATCTTACCTTCTCATCATCATCATCATCATCATCGTTGTACGCGCGCAAATGGAAACACCCGAACTACTTGTGGCACCTGGACAGTTTTGAAGATCCGGTAATAGATTGCGGGGAGGCCCATAGAACTCCCACATGTGGTTAGTGCGCTCAGTCTTGGATTAGCGGAAAAGAACTCGGGTCCTAGGCGACACTAGCAGAACAAATCACCACGATTGTCCTTCCGCCAGTGCCTTATCTTTATTATATTATTCCCATCGCAACAGAAAATAAAGATTAACATTTTAGTTGAGCCTAGCTATCATATTATCAACAAGACTAGATAAAGAGATAACATGACTCAAGCAAAGCACCTAAGCATGCACTAGGACTCGCAAGGCTAACAAGGTAAACAAACAACAGGTTAATAGGATGTGGAGGTGTGGCTATATCATGGCTGTAAGGTAAACATGCAAATAGGATCGTGACACAAGCATCGTGACATAAGGCTAGCAAGTAACAAATGATAGGAGGTGTAAGAGACAGAAAACAAGCAAAGATAGCAATGGAGTATCACTTGCCTGCAATCCGGTAGAGGTAGCAGAACCTGTCGTTGCTCACATCAACTCATCGTCCTATTCCTGAAGAAGCAACAAACACTGGACAACGGAAAAGATGTATTTTACTACTATGGCAAAAGAAGCGGCATGTTGATGCAATGCATGCATGACAAATTAAATGTGATCCAATTTTATTCCCTAACACATAGCAAAGCATCTTAAATGGGATCGGTGCACAATATAGATGCATCGGACAAACCCCATAATTAAAGTATGTGGATTTAGTTCGACTAAATGAATAAAGGTGCGAGGTTAATTAAGCATGCATGATTTTATAAGATACGCATAAAATTAGATAGGGCTAGGGTTGGGGTCACACATCGGATTCGGGGAAACTTTGGATTTGGAAGCCACCGTCTTCGGATCGGAGAGTAAGGTAGTCAAGGTAGTCGTTCCGTAGTCGAAGTAGTCGAGGTAGTCGTTCATCCGGAGTCGGAGTAGTCGACGTCGTGGAAGTAGTCGTACTCGGGTCGTCGTCGTGGCGGATCTTGGCGTTCCGGACTTCGGGGTCAACGGGGTCCGGGGCGTCGGGGTTCGGGCATCGGGCTTCTCGGACACGCACGAAGGCGGCCGTCACACAACACGAATCGGAGAACTTGGCGCGTAGTCGTTCACACGTCGGGTTCACGACGGATCGTCGAGTCGGAGTCGCGGAAGATCTTGTCGTATCGCCGTTCACGGTCATCGTGTAAGTAGTCCTTGTCGTTCCGTTCTTCGGGTCGACGGGGTTCCGGCATCGGAGAACTCGGCGGTCCCGGTGCATGCCATCGGGGATGGAAGCGGAGATCTTGCGTCGGGAACGGCTTCACGTTGGGAACGGGGATCGGGAAACACCGGGGATGTGTCGGAACAGGAAACACGGGCACGAAGCGTCAGGAACGGAGGCAGCTCACGGGCATCGGGGACAGCGACAACACACACGGTCGAAGATGGCAACAGGGAGGCAGCCCAGCAACATGAGGACGGAACCCACACGGGTAGGGGACGTCGGGCAGGGGACGGACATCGGGATGCAGCACGCGTCGGGGCAGGGACGTGCAGGCAGGCGAGGAGCAGAAGGGGCTCGGGAGGAGGCGGCTTGGGTAGAGGACGCGGTCGACAGCGGCTCGACTGAAGCCCGGCGGGGAGAGGCCGGCGGTGGAGGGGGATACGCGCGGGCGGGCGCACGGCAGAGGAGGAGCAGCCGACGTCGGGGAGGGCTGGCGGCGGCGGGCCGGCCGGACAGAGGCGGGGGCGCGCAAGGCGGCCATGTGCGGGAGGGCTGCGGGGGGAGAGTCGGAGTCGGCCGGGAGGGGGAGCAAGGAGAAGAGGTGCCGGCGGTAGAGGGTGAGGAGAGGCGGCGGGGTGAGCTGGAGGAGGTGGATGGAGGCAGGGTCGAGCGGGCCGGGGAAGGGAGGTGGCCGGGACCGACGGGGAGGAGCAAGTGCGGTTGAGGGAGGAAGAAGATGAGGCCACGGGAGAGAGGAAAAAGGGAGAGAGAGAGAGAGAGAGAGAGAGAGAGAGAGAGAGAGAGAGAGAGAGAGAGAGAGAGAGAGAGAGAGAGAAAGAAAGAAAGGGCGAGAGGGGGAAAAAGGAAAAAGAGGAGGTGGAAGGGCATGCCCGCAAAAGCGAAAAAGAAAGGGAGGGGGGGGGGGGGCTACAAGGTGCAGGGGTAGGAACAGAAAAACACCAGGGAGGCTGCTAGGGTTTGAAGTTTATGTGGGCTTGGGCCGTTTTGGGTTACTCTCTCGCAATTCTCAAAATTTTATTTTCTTTTGCAAATAAAATTTGGCAATTTAATTTTAGAAAACGGAGACGACTGTCTCGGTAAACTTTTGCGATAATTTTTTGCAAAATAAAAATAGGGTTTAATAAAAATAATTTTTGTTGTCATAAAAAATACGATGCGCATGATGCTGAGATCATGATGATGCAAAAAAGCTAAACAAACAAAATCTAATTTGGCGAAAATCCCGGGACATTACATCTGTTTCACAATGTAAGCCTGTTTGGCTTGCTAAAAAGGCTAAACAGGCTTAATTCATTCATCTGTCGCTCATGCTATGTACATGTCGGACCAGATCCGCCAACCGGTCAAGATGCAGCGGTGTAGCCCGAGCAAGCTGGTGAGATGGGGAGCGGGGGAGTAGGGGCCTTGATGGGGCCGTGCACGCAGGGGAGTAGTAGGGGCGCGCGGCGAGGCGAACACGATGGTGAGCTGGGGAGTGCGGGAGGTACAAGACACCGGTGTCGGGACGGTGGATCAGCTCGATCCGACGGTCAGGAAACGTGTGCTCGGGGGAGCAAACTGGCCACCGTGCAAACTATTACTACATCACGTCTTATGCTGTCATATGTGGCCACGCAATGATCAGAGTGAAACTAATTAATGATGAAGTTCGAACAATTAACTAGACACCTTCTATGCCAATAACAATTTTCCTTGGAATAGCGAGACATGCCATTGATAAAAACACATAGCATTACACGGGAGTGCCATCCATACAAAATAACAAACGAACACCGGCACATTAAAGCTACCGTACATGATCGATCTACACTAGTATGCATGAATCCATGATACGATGCCTTAGTTACATAGTCCAAATACAACATATAACATGGAGTTTTCTCGTGGCCAGAATAGAGAAGAAGGTAAATACTCCATTTGGTACATGAATTAATTACTTCAAGTCAAAGAGCTGAATAAACACCATCTCCTGGCTGGTTAAGGGGGTGTTTGGTTAGGCTTTCTAGTTGGATTTTGACTTTGGCTTTTAAACCATAAAAGCACCTAAATAGGTGCTTTTGGCTTTTGACTTTTGGCTTATACCATAATAAAACATAAGTCAAAAGCCAAAAGCCAAAAACACCTATTTAGATGCTTTTTAGGCTTATAAGCCAAAGCCAAAAGCCAACTAGAAAGCCTAACCAAACACCCCCTAAATGTGGTGGCGCGTCGGTGGCGGCTGCGCGAACGCAGATGGTGACGGCAATGACAACTGCAACAACGACATCAACCAGGCCCGACTCTAAATTTATGGGGGGCGGTCGCCCCAGGCCCCAAAATTTATGGGCCCAAATCCCTGTAGTTACGCATACGTAACAGTGGTGAAAGCTAATCTAGCGACGGCGATTGGAGCCGTGGTTGTGAGTTCGATGCAGGTAGAGGAAAACGAAAACGAAGCGTTACGTTGCGTGCGTCCGGACTAAAACTTGGGCCTTTGCTTCTTCTAAACTCTAAACTAGATGATTCCTCGCACGTTGCTACGAGAACATGAGTATACAAATTGTTATCAATATTTATATTACCATGGAAAACTGAATAATTATAGCTCACAATTTATTTATTTCCAGGAGGTTTTCGTGAGGAGTTAAATTCGAAGTCTTATCTTTCAAAGAAGGACTTTAGTAATATCGGGAGAGATAGATATTGTTTTCATCGGGATATGGCCAAAGCAAAAGTTGATTAACAATGGTGAAAAAATGTAACCAGTTGCATTCATATTTGATATGTCTAAGCGAAGCACCTTCATTCATTAATCATCCATTTTACATCTGGATAATGCAAGACATGGGCACTCATTCATCTTTGATAGATGTATGATATTTTAGCGACATACACTAAAGGAAACAGAGTGTGCAGAGGAAATAAAACAAAGAACGTAAAGGTCGTGCAAATATATGACTGGCAATAATACTCAGAATGGTCATCGTGAACAGACTGCACCAGATTTACAATATGCATGATCATTTTATCTAAAAGAATATATGGGACAGAAGAGATCAAACCTGAAGATGTTCCAGATGTCATCGAACTACATAAATAGAAAGGGCATGATGGGTATGAGAGCTAATTTGGTGGGGAGCTTGATGGCGTGGATCACACGTTCGTTGGGAACCCCAAGAGAAAGGTATGATGCAGCAAAGAAGCAGTTTCACTTGATTACAAAACCAAAGTTTTCAGATCCAGTAGTACTTGGAGAAGGCTTAGCGAGGTGGCAATCTACTCTGACGCTTTTAGATTAACGCGGATCTGCACACAATTACAAACAAGTAATTTGCCCCAACGAAACAGAGAGGTTGTCAATCTCTCCGGCTTGCTGAACACAAAGGATTAATTATGCAGATGTAAAATATTATGAGAGTGAAATATGACCAGCGAGCAAATGATGATGAAAAACTATTAGAACAGTTGTAAACAATGCAGGAAAATAGGACCGGGGTCCACAGTTCATTAATGGTGTAGATATATATGATGGGTAAACAAATTTCAGCATGACAATTGACAGAATTGTGGGCGCACAATAATGCTATCATAAAACAATATATTTAACCGTTTCATCTAATATGGGCATTACGTTAAAATACATATACCGTTATCCAACCGCGTCTATGACTAATAATCCACCCTGAGATCGCTATCCAACATGTCACCCAGAAGTATTAAGTTACAAGTAACAGATCATTGCAATAAGCAAAGTGCATAATATAACAAATGTAAATAACGCAAAAAAATCACACCGCTGTTTTCTCCTTAATGGCAACAGCTAGTGGCGGACCTACAAGGTATGCCGGGTATGCCTCAGCATACCGTGCAGTCCGCCCACGTACTATGTATTTGATACGGAAAAGAATACTAGCCGGCCGGTAGCGATAGATACGGAAAGAAATAGGAAAAGATCAGAGCGACGGTTTCCTTTCACAAGTCGATCGATCTGAAATCTCTTCAACGCGTAGAGGAGAGGCCTCGGCGACGGCGTCACGACCTGACGCCCCGCGGCCGGCCTGACTGCTGCCGTGCTGCCCCTGCCACAGTGCCACTGCCGATCTGCACGCCTGCCTCCTGACGGTGACGGCTGAAGCCCCAGCTAGCTATTCCGGTAGTGCATGTCCGTCCTTTGGTGAAATATTGGATTGTTATTTTCTTAGCTTTTAGATAAGCTGAATCCAAATCCGAATTTTCTAGCGAGTAGTGCACTTCGTGTTAAATTGTTTGATTATATTGAATGTAGCGCCTCGAGGACAGCCGCAAACCAATAAAAGAGTCTTTCGTCAAGCTGCAGCCATTGCACGGTAATTTATGAATTTCGATTCTGTCATGTGAGATCTTAAAACGTAGTAACGTACCATATGTACAGCCAGCCATCGTACTCATGTTTTTATTTTACCTTTTTCAGTTATGAAGGGAAGAGGAGACATTGCATCACTTTTTGAGAAACACGCAGCAAAAAAGGCGCTGCCGCTGCTTCAAATCCTTGCGCAGATGAAACTTTGATGGAAGAGCACACATAAGAGCAAGAGAGATTAATTGAAGAAACTGTGAACCATATGCCAGCGCCACCACCACCGCCGCCGCCGCCACCAGCACCTTCGCCATTGGTTTATGACATCAATCAACTTCCGCGTGATCCAGGTGAAAGATATCCCATTCAAAGTTATCCTCTTAATGATCAAGATGCAATTCGAAGAGCATATATTCTTAAAGGCCTATTCAAACCATATGCACATACTTTTCCAAAAGAAAGATTGCAAATAGAGACCATCAATTCAATTTCGTATGGTTGGCGAATCATGACTGGCTTGAATATAGTATCACAAAGGATTCTGTGTTTTGCTTTGTATGTTACCTGTTCAAGAAAGGTACTGGGTCAGACTATTGATGGCTGGAAAAATTGGAATATAGGTGAGAAGTCGCTTTTCAAACATACTGGCTCTAAGGCACATAATGCAGCTCAAGAGAGATACATTGGCTTCACGAATCCCAAGGTAGCAATTGATTATCATATTGATAAGTGGACGGATGAGGATCTTCATCTTTACATGATAAGGTTGACTTATTCGCTTAGATGTGTCAAGTTTCTTTTCCATCAAGGATTGGCATTTCGTGGACATGATGAAAGTGAAGATTCTAGCAACAAAGGGAACTTTCGTGAACTTCTGGAGTTTCTTGCAGAAAATAGTGAAGAGGTGAATAAGTATGTTTTGAGCAATGCTCCAGGTAATTGCATCTTAAATAGCCCAAAGATACAAAAGCAGATTATTGAATGTTGTGCCATGGTAACTAGAAAGAAAATAATTGAAGAAATTGGTGACGAGCCCTATGCAATTTTAGCTGATGAATCTAGTGATATATCACATAAAGAACAACTAGCTCTTTGCTTGCGTTATGTTGATCAATCCGGAAGGCCCTCTGAGGATTTTTTATTGGAGTTGTTCATGTAGATGATACCACCTCTTTATCACTTAAGGATGCAATTGAAGCTTTACTTACTAGTCATGGCTTAACTATGAGTCAAATCAGTGGTCAAGGTTATGATGGGGCTAGCAACATGAAGGAGATATTAAAGGGATGAAAGCATTGATCATGAAAGAATCATCTTCTGCTTATTATATTCATTGTTTTGCACATCAACTCCAGCTGGTTCTTATTGCCGTTGCTAAGGGCAATACTGATTGTGTGAGTTTTTTTGATCAAGTGTCTCTCTTGCTGAATATTGTTGTAGTTTCTTGTAAGCGTCATGACATGCTTAGAAATGCTAGGCTTGAGAGTATCAAGAAAGCACTTGATTGTGGTGAACTTGAAACTCGGAGTGGATTAAATCAAGAGATGGGTTTGCCTAGGCCTGGTGACACTCGGTGGGGCCCTCATTTCAAAACTGTATACAACATTGTTGTTATGTTTTCTCAATTCATGACGTACTCACCGAACTTGGAGATGATACTTCATATAAGGATGATTGGACAAGAATACATTATGTGCTTGGAGCATTTGAGAGCTTTGAGTTTGTTTTCTTTGCACACTTGATGGTTCTTATTCTTGGATATACAAATGAATTATCTGAGTGTTTGCAAAGAAGGGAGCAAGACATTCTTAATGCAATCAGGCTTGTTAATGGGGCAAAGGAGAGGATGCAAAAATTGAGGTCTAATGGTTGGGTTGAATTTCTTGAGAGGGTCACTTTGTTTTGTGACAAACACAATGTTGAAGTTCCATCTATGGATGGTAATTATGTGCCTTATGGAAAATCAACAAGGAATGCTCGTGCCCGAAACCAAATGAATGATGACCACTTAAGAAGAGAAGTATATATTGGTGTCATCGATAAAATTAGTCAAGAGCTTGATAATCGGTTTAATGAGTTTAATATGGAGTTATTGTCTTGTATGTCGGCCTTCAATCCTTCAAACTCATTTGCTTCTTTTAATGCACAGAAGGTACGCATACTAGCTGAATTCTACCCTAGTGATATCCCCGCCAATTATTTGCTAAAGCTTGAATTGCAACTTGATAATTATATTGATGACATGAGATGAGATGAAAACTTTCAAGGTCTAGAGAATCTTGTTGACCTCGGAGTTAAACTTGTTGAAACAAAGAGGCATAGAGTATATTATATGGTTTATTTGCTTCTCAAATTGGTATTGATTCTACCGGTGCCGACGGCAAGTGTTGAAAGGGTATTCTTTGCGATGACTTTAGTGAAACAAAGTTAATAAATAAGATGGGTGATAGTCTCTTGGATGATTGTCTAGTCACATTCATTGAGCAGGATATTTTCTTCGACGTGGATGAAGATGATATAATCGAGACTTTCATGTCCTTGAGAAAACAGAGGCCGGACAAGAGAGCAAAGTAGTACTGTAAGTTTATTTTATGCACATTTCAGATTATTAGTATGAGTTTTGACTTATTTGTATGTTAACTGATGCATTTTTTGTACATAATCTTTCGGTTGATTTAATTTATTACATTTATACCGTATTATAAGGATATTTTACAATTATTTATTTAATTGGTAAATATATGTTATAAAAATAGCAAGAATTTTTTTTACGCGACATACCCAGTGGCAAAATCCTAGGTCCGCCACTGGCAATAGCACATCTTTAGTCTTGATCATTTCTGTCAACCCGAGCTCAGACAAAAAGAGGCATGAACCCACTATCTAGCATAAATACTCTTTCTAAAGACACTAACAATTACTTGGCCAAAGCATCCACTAGCATCGGAGAGCATGCAAGATCATAGATAAAACACAACACATAGATGAACAAAAGTAATGATTTCCACAATTAATCGGATCCATGCAAACACAATCATGTAACAGTTACAGATAATATGATCTTGATCATGATAGGCAGCTCACAAGATCTAATCAATGGAGTACAAGGAGGAGAGACAACCATCTAGCTGCCGCTATGGACCCGTAGTCCCGTGGTGGACTACTCACGCATCGCTCCGGAGGCAGGCATGGTGGTGTAGATGCCTCCGGTGACGATTCCCCTCTCCGGATGGGTGCCGGGAAGAGCTGCAGAATCCTCCTGAACTAGGATTGGCGATGGGCGGCGGCCTCAGACGTCTTCTGAAAAATATTGTCGGGTCTTTTAGGGTTTTCGGGTCGAAGATGAATTTATAGGCGAGGGGCAACTCGAGACGGTGCCGGAGGTCACCAGGCGGGGCCCAGGCGCAGCAAAGGTGTGGGCCGCGCCTGGGGGCTGGGAGCCCCCCCCTCAGGCGTCCTCCTGGCTCTAGACTTGTTCCTTTGTGAAAATAATTCACGTAAATTTCCAGCTGATTCCGAGAAACTTCCCCGAACAACTTTTCTTAAACAAAACAACAGCAGAAAACAGGAACTGGCAGTGGGCATCTTGTTAATAGGTTAGTTCCATAAATCATGCCAAAATGATATAAAACATTATAAAAACATGTGGCACTAATATATAATCAAGAATGGAACGTAAAAAATTATTGATACGTCGGAGACATATCAGCATCCCCAATCTTAATTCCTACTCGTCCTCGCGTAGGTAAATGATAACAGAATAATTTTTGAAATGACATGCTACCAACACAATCTTGATCAAGTAATCATGTATAGCATATGAACTGAATTCATTGATCCAAAACAATGGTTCATTGAATGAAACAAACAATGATTAACCAGGTGCAACATGTAAGCAAGAATTTACTAGAAAAGAGTACTTTGGAGATTTAAAAGTATAACACTTCACAATGATTGATATCTCACAAAGCAATATTATTTCATCAAAGGAGTTTGGCCAAAACAAAGGTAGGTTTACGTTTTCAGCAAAAGCTTTAACTTGCAACATATTTATCTCAAGATAAAGTCAATACAAAGCTTTCACGGTTAGAAATAAAGATAACATGAAGTAAAACTTGAACCAAAGTTGACACCAAGTGATTGCTTGAGGGGTAAAGAAGGAAGAGGAAGAATGACTCAACATAAAAGTAAAAGAAAGGCCCTTCGCAGAGCGAAGCAGGGATTAATCATGTGCTAGAGCTTTTTCTATTTTTTATTATTGACATAAGTAAAATAATTTTGAGATATGCATGCTTTCGTCAACGACTTCACAGTAAAGAAACTAGCTAGTCCCCCATAACAAGCAAGGCTTTTAGACTTTTTAGAGCGGCTGGTACTTAGAGGAATGAGGTCACCCCTCGTTCTCCTTTGTTTCACCACTAACCAATGTTTGACTAATTTCCCAGGTTTGCATTGTGCAGAGGAGAATGGTGGGTTATATTTATATTTTGCTTAAGCCGCTCTCGGCAAATTAAAGTGAGGACGTAAACCATCAACACCGGGTGAAAGGGGCGAAATGACCTTGCTTGTCACAGGTTATATCTAACTTCCTACTGCTTCCTCATGAGCTTAAAAACAGAGGCACAAAAAGGAGAATTTTGAAAGTTTTAAAGATAGCACATGAAAATTTTATTTGGAGTGGCAAGGAAATACCACATGTAGGTAGGTATGGTGGACACAAATGGCAAAAATATTTGGTTCATGGATTTGGATGCACGAGAAGTATTCCCTCTCAGTACGAAATTTTTGGGCTTAGCAGGATATCAAGCAAACACATAACATCAACTTGGTTCAATGAATGACTACAGATATACATCATGCATAACCACTAGACTTCACACCGTCTACCTTGTTAGTCAAACCAACTCTTTGCAAAAATAATATCTAGACTTTGAGAGCTACCAAGCAGGACAAACACCACAATTTTAAAGCTTTATGGAAGTTCTTTACTAATCTATTCTTACTATATGATCCACAAATTTAAGTATTAATCTACTTCATATCTCTAAACAATCGATAAGTATCAAAAGATTCAAGACAATGACCTACATGATAATTTCCATTCAACCAAACACCAATCAACTTATTTGAAACAAAACTAAAAGGGTGAAACCACAAGAGAATTAATTCCTAACTACAAAAGCTAACAACTATGAACAAGAGATGCTTGAAAACAAGAGCTAGAAGCAAAAATAACAAAAGCTAAACACTCAACACATATAAGTGAAGAACATGAGTGTTTACGAAAAAGCGGAGCGTGCCTCTCTCCCAAACAAGCATGCATCGATCCAATTTATTGCAAAGTCCAGAGAACAAAACACAAACAAACTTAAAGTAAAAACAAACTGACGCTCCAAGAATAGATCATAATGTGTAAAGGGATAAAAATATAGTACCATGAGAGAAACCGTTGATTGTCGATGAAGAAGGGGATGCCTTGGGCATCCCCAAGCTTACGCTTGTGGCTTCTTGAATATTTCAGAGGAGGGTCCATGGGGAGCCTCCCAAAGATTAGACTTTTATCCCTTCTTGATCTTCCTTCATCACCTCGCACTTGGATACTTCAAAACTTCCTTCACGCAAAACTTATAGCAACTTCATTAGAGGGGTTAGTCCACAAAAACAATATCTTCCTTCAGTTCCAAAGAACATATCATGAACTTATTTTTTTAAACATTAGCTACATTCACAAAGGTCTAAGTAAAGCTCTAGCTTTGAAAATAACTTCACTTTGCCCGTGAAAGAAGCAATACAAAACTAAGGACATAATCTGTCAAAAACATAACAAACTGTAAAGATGAATTTTTTCGGGGCACTTCTGGACCTCAAATCAGAAAACTTAAAACTAGAGAAAGGTAGAAATAACCCTGGTGCTTGCTGTAAAAAACTTGCAGCCACAGATGACGTTCTGTGATTTTTTTGGATTTTCGAACAGTGAATAACAGAAATCTGTTTCTGGACAGCAAACTCACCAATTAGTCTTCCTCTCTTTAGAGGCTATTCTTGGCACCAAAAACCAAAACAAAAAGATACAACGGAGATGTTACAGAAGTAACATCACCCAAATCAAAGAAACCAAAAAGAAACAGAAGATAAAAATAATGGGTTGCCTCCCATAAGCGCTTTTTTTAACGCCATTTAGCTAGGCAAAAGGGCAAATTCAAGTTTTATCGATTTTGATGATCCCCAATGGCCTTCCCTTGATATTCTTACCATGACCTTTTGGAAAGATGTGGTGTCCTCCTGTGGATTGGAATGTCATAACTCCTTCATGCATATTAATGATAAGAGAGACAATTTGCTTCTTATGACCCACAAGTGTAGGGGATCTATCGTAGTCCTTTCGATAAGTAAGAGTGTCGAATCCAACGAGGAGCAGAAGGTGTTGACAAGTAGATCTCAGTAAGGTTTTACTGCAAGCACTAAAAGAGAAATATTTTTGGAGTTTTGATATAAAGAACAAATAAAGAGCAAGTAAATAAAAGAGTACTACAATAATTGCAGAAAATAGCCCAATCCTTTTAAGCTCAAAGGACAGGCCGGTTGTGTTACTTATGATGATTAAAACGTTCTCGAGGACACATGGGAATTTCTACCTAGCCATTTTCACTGCACGCCGGTGATGAATCTTCAATGTTTTGATAAAGTGCTGTGTGGGTGAACCTACGCTAATGCACTGCCCTTACTTGGACAAATACATAATTGTGATTAAACCCCTTGCAAGCATCCGCAACTACAAGAAAGTAATTAAGATAAAACCTAACCACAGACTTAAACTCCGAGATCCTACACTCCCTAGTGCACTAGTTCGCGAATTGGGGTTTAGGTTTCTGTCACTCCTGGAACCCTACCATAGGCAAACTAAATACACCATGCATTCCCCTAGGCCCTTTGAAAGGTGAAGTATCATGTAGTCGACGTTCACATGATTCCACTAGAGGAATAACACCACAACATATATCAAACAATTAAATATTACTCAACATTAAGCAATTACTAGCAACTAGGCTTTCCCCGGTCCTCAAGAACCAAACGAACTACTCACAAGAAATCATATAGATCATGATCAGAGGTGTTATGAACATGGGTAACAATCTAATTGTAATGATAAATCACCGATAAAACTCTCAAGCATCAACTACAAGTGGTAATCAACACCCGGGATATGATTCCGGTGAACTAAAAACAACACAATGATAATTGTCACAGCGAGATGAGATGGGATGGCGGCGATGATGATGGTGCTGATGATGGAGATGATGTTGATGATGATCCCGATGATGCCCGGCGTGATGGCGATGACGATGGCGGCGATTCCCCCCTCCGGGAGGGAAATTCCCCGGTAGTTTTCTCCCTGCCTCGTGGAGGTGGCGGAAAAATTATTCGTCGATGCCCAAGATGATTTTAGGTCAAAGGGTAGTAGTACGCCGAAGGGGAGCCGGAGGGGGCCACAGGGGCCAGGGGCGGGTCCCACCTACAGCCTGGGGTGGACCCGCGGCAGGGGGCCGCCCCTGCTCCCTGGAGCTCGCCTCCATGCGCCCTTTTGACTCTATGACTTATTTCCCAAAATATTATCCTTCGAATTTTTATGGAATTTTTGGAGCTTCCGATGTCAGGTATGTTGACAGGTACTTTTCCAGCTGATTCCGGGCTCCGGCAGATGAATCCCCAATAATTGCAAAACATGCAAAATAAGGTAAAATAACATAAGTATTGCATCATAATATGAAATATATTAATGAATAAAGGTAAATTATGATGTAAAATAGTGATGCAAAATGGACGTATCAACTCCCCAAGCTTAGACTCCGCTTGTACCCAAGCGAAACTGAGCTCGGCAAACATGACCACATGTTTATGGAGTGAAGTTTAATAAATAAAGAATACGAACATGAAGCATCAGTATTTAATCAACAAGAACAAATAATTTTGAACAACAACCTTTCTCTCATAAAGCTTCTCGAAGTCAAGTAATGTAACTATAACATGTTAAGGTGAAGTGAAACAGAAACTTATTAAGCAATGGCGAACTGATACTTCGCTTAAGAGAAAATTATACTTGTCAGCTCATATTTCAAGAAAGATCCATTTAAATGCTTCAACTATCAAGTCATCTTTCCACGAAATGCAAATCATCAAGGCTGTATTCTTATGATAGAAGAGTTAGAACTGACATAAGAAAAATGAACAACTATCATGAGACATAAAAGACACAATGTAGATATCATACTTGCTAACATCATAGTTCAACACTGTAAGTTTGCTTGTGGAAGATAGAGGAAAATGAAAACTGACTCAACATTAAAAGTAAAAGAAAGGCCCTTCATAGAGGGAAGCAGGGATTAGTCATGTGCTAGAGCTTTTTATTTTTTATAAAACAGAAGTAAAACAATTTTGAGAGATGCATGCTTTCGTCAACGATTTCACAACAGAGAAGCCATCTAGTACCCCATAACAAGAAAGGCTTTTAGACTTGTGAGAGCAGCTGGTTTTTAGAGGAACGAGTACGTTCCACTTTCTCCTTGGTTTCACCACTGTCCAATGTTTAGAGCTGATTTCTCAGATTTGCATTACGCGGAGGAGAATGGTGAGTTATATTTATATTTTGCTTAAGCTGCTCTCGGGTTGATTCAAGTGAAGAAGTAAACCATCGACACTGGGTGAAAGGGGGGAAATGATCTTGCTTGTCACAAGTTATATCTAGCTCTCTACTGCTTCCTCACGAGCTTAAAAACAGAGGCACAAAAAGGAGTATTTTGAATATTTTAAAGATAGCACATGACAAATTTACTTAGAATTGCAAGAAAGACCATGCATAGGTAGATATGGTGGACTCAGCTGACAAGATAGTTTGGCTTTGGGATTTGGATGCACGAGTGAACTCTACACTCAGTACGAATTTTTGGGCTTAACAAAAGGGGTATTTGAAGAAACATACAGTGTTGAGAGATGTAAACCAAATATGTTATCTAGAAAAATATGCCAAACATGCAACATAAAGCTTGTCATCACTGTCAAAAATAAGTCTAATACAAAAGTATGCTAGCTAGAGGGTTCACAAGCATGTAAGATATAAAGGATAGTATGTTTGCAATTAAATTCCTCTTCTCTACTCAAGCATCAAGGTAATTATTGCGAGTTAAACAAAGTCATGCTTGCCAATACTGAATAAACTTCTACTCATACACCCAATGTCAAATCATCACTTACCACAAGACCAGTAGATGAGAGAGATTGCCATAATAAAATATAAAGTGCAGAAGAATAAAAGATGTTTCTCATTTATATTCCATTATAGACAACCACACACCAACGGATACAAGGAACTCACAAGGAGCGACAAGACACACTGCATAACCATACTACTCGATGACTTCTCTACTCATGATACAACTCACATGACTAAGAAAATAAAAGATAAAAGATAAAGATACCGGGGCACTCCCCCAAGCTTGGAACAAGCCAAGGGAGTGCGGTTACCCCATAGGCTCAAACTCATGGTGAAGATTCCCAACTTCATCACTTGTCACCAAACTTCCACGGGAGGCGCTTCTCATCGACGAAAGACGAACGAGTCTCCTCTGACCTGAAACCTGTAGCAGAGCTTATACGCTTAAATCTAAGTTCATACTCACACATATGATTGTGAAGATCATAGATCTGTGCTTGCAGATTAGTAGTCTTAGTCTCCAATAGAAAGATCTTCTCCTTTAATTCTTTAGTCTCTTGATTGTGAAGAGTAATAAGCTCAGCAATGATGCGGTGATTGGCGCTCACTCCACGCTCGATCATCTTCTTGTACCTGAATACCTCCTGCTCAACCTCATCTAACCTTGTCTTCTCGTCTCCCTCCTTCTTAGGGCCTTGAAGATCTTTCTTATGAAGCACGCCATACTTGAGCTGAAGAACTTGAGGATGCATCTTGACATCAGCTAAGTAGGGGTTGATGACGTTCTTGACAAAAACATCATTGGAAGTGCTCGGAGAAGTCATGGCGGCTAGGGTTCGAGAGAAAGCAATCTGCTAGAAAAGCTCGAAACGAAAACATGACGAAAAACACAGGATATGCTCCTCGAAAAATTTGGGGAAATATATAGCCGAGAGTTTTGCAATAAAAGGAAGACAACGAGACTAGGCGGCGTCCAGGGGCCAGGGGCGGGTCACCTGCGGCCTGCGGTGGGGCCGCGGCTGAGGGTCGCCCCTGCCTCCTGGACTCCGTCTCGTACTCCGTCCGGTCTCCGAATTTTCCTAATTTTCTAAAAATAAATAATGTAAATTTTCTGGAATTTTCCGAGGCACTTTCCTTACCGAAACAGTTACCTATTTGTTTTCTGATTCTGGAGTCTTCCGGTATTTGGTTTCGATAAATTCTTCCGGAGAGACCACTTGGATGACGTCGGCATCTTTCTCCAAAGGATTACCGGAGATATAGTGCTTGAGTCGTTGACCATTCACCACTTGAGGTTTGTCTCCGTCAAGACTGTTAATCTTTATAGCACCGAAACGATAAACTTCCTCAATGATGAATGGTCCTTCCCATTAGAGAGCAATTTCATGCAAAAAACCTATACAAAAGCACTTTGTCACCAACATTAAATTCTCTTTTCAAAATTCTCTTATCATGCCATCTCTTTACTTTTTCCTTAAACAAACGAGCATTCTCATAAGCTTCATTTCTCCACTCATCCAAAGAACTTAATTTAAGCAATCTAGTTTTACCGGCAAGAGTAGGATCAGAATTAAGTTGCCTAACAGCCCAATAAGCTTTATGTTCTAATTCAAGAGGCAAATGACATGCCTTCCCATAAACCATTTTATAAGGAGACATGCCCATAGGATTTTTATAAGCAGTTCTATAAGCCCATAAAGCATCATTAAGTTTCTTAGACCAATTCTTCCTAGACTTGTTAATGGTATTTGCAAGATTAGCTTAATCTCTCTACTAGTTAACTCAACTTGCCCGCTAGTTTGAGGGTGATAAGGTGAAGAAACTCTATGATTAACATCATATTTAGCTAAAACTTTTCTAAAAGCACCATGAATAAAATGATACCCTCCATCAGTCATAAGATATCTAGGCCCACCAAACCTAGGGAAAATAACTTCTTTAAGCATTTTTAGGGAGGTCTTATGATCAGCACTTTTAGTTGGTATAGCTTCTACCCATTTAGTAACATAGTCTACATCAACAAGGATGTGAGTATTCCCATGTGAAGTGGGAAAAGGACCCATAAAATCAAATCCCCAACAATCAAAAGGCTCAATAACAAGAGAATAGTTCATAGGCATTTCATTACGTCTACTAATGTTACCAACCCTTTGACACTCATCACAAGACGAAACAAACCTTTTAGCATCCTTAAATAAAGTAGGCCAATAAAAACTTGATTGAAGAACCTTATGTGCAGTCCTTTCTCCTGCGTGATGTCCTCCATAACCACTGTTGTGGCACTTCCTCAACACTTCCTCCTGTTCATGCTCAGGAATACATCTCCTCAAAATTCCATCAACCACCTCCTTGTATAAATGTGGTTCAATAGGAGCACAAATTAGCATAAACTAATAAGTGTGTGAAGGGTATTGGAATTGCATATGCAAGAAAAGTTCAACACAAAGGCGAAGTGACCAAAGCAACATTTCTTTTCACCATAAGAACAGGGCCAACCTAAGGTACTACGAAAAACCCCGAACACGTGAAACCCTAATTTTGAAAATTTTAGGAAAGGAGAGAAAAACTCGTTTCACTTCCTTACCGGAAAAGAGGGAGGGTGGTTGGGGAAAGAAGTAAAGAGAACAGAGTTCCTACTCTCGCGTATAATTTTTCCTGAATAGCTACTAAAATAATTTGTAGACTCAACTACGACCAGTAGAAAAAGGCTCCTAAAGGCGGTCCATGCTCTGATACCAATTTGTAAGCCCCACTTAGTGGAAATAACATTTCGCCAAGTAGAACCACAATTGGATTACATCACATGCACAAGTACGACACAAAAAGATAAATAAACATAGTTCAAAATACTTTTACTACATCACAGGGGATCATACGTCCCGAATACAGCGGAAGTAATCACTCGTCTGAGTACAGACTACATCAAAGGCCAAAGGCTGGAAAATGAAAGAGGGGACCCGCCCACGGTGGTCTCAGGCTGCCGCCTAGGATCTCGATCTACTCATCGTAGTCAGCGTCGAACTCTACGTAGTAGCCTCCATCTGGATCGTCGAACTCTGCTGTCGCTCCTGCATCGGTGAAAACACGGGCACCGGACACCCGATGGTATGAGTACGGGGGTACTCAGCAAGTCTTACGCACAAGGGTAAAAGAAGGTACGATGCACATGCATTGGGGTTGAAAAGGGGCTGTATGTGGACTTGCAGTAGCAACACCTAACAACTACAGAAGACACGCTACAACTTGCGTCTAATTAGAATAAGGGAAGAGAGCGCTTGCACTACTGGGCTAAACTACTCACCAAGCAATACCCGTCCTGAGACAACTCCATCGTATCATATACCCATGAGGAAGAAGTCCGGACACTCACATGTTGATCAAATTTTAGCAGGTTATTACTTGAATATGGCTATTTACTAGTCAATTTAGCTATTTAGAGATATACGGTGATGTCTATGATCTTTTTAGCCAGCACATTGCCCAAGTCGTCCATAACCGCGGACTCGGCTTTTCGAAAAGATTTAACCTTGCAGGGGTGCACCATAGTAACCATACACGTTCGATCAACCCACAAGCCACAAAGGCAAAGGATATCTCAACACAACTCTTCCCTTCACTATAGCATTGAATAGGGAGCCACCCATCTGAGACTGATCCACGTCGGGAGCCCGGCCGAAACTCCTTTGCGGGCCCAAAGGTTGCGTGCGCGGCTTCGGGAGGAACACTCATACGATTGCCCTCCGTCCACATTCGATAAACGACCAAGCAGCAAACCTATATGCGCCCCCCAAGTTGTAACCTCTCATCCTCAGTAACATGCTTATGCGTATGCTCCAAATGGTAAACACCCGAACTAATTGTGGCTCCCTAATCAATGTAGAAGGTCCGGTACTAAGTTGCAGGGGGTTCCATAAGTCTTCCCATGTGTGGGTAGTGCGCTCATTCTTGGATAAGCGGAAAAGAACGGTTTTTCCTAGGCGACACTAGCAGAACAAATCACCATAATTGGCCTTCCGCCGATGTCTTATCATTAATATAATAGCAGTGATTCCCACATAGCAAGTCTTCAATTATTAAGATATACCAGCTAAACATGTGATAGCCCACAGTCAACTCCTAAGCATGCTAGTAGATAGTAACTGGAAAACAAGCATAGGATATAGGCAGGCATATGAGGAATATCTGGACTTCTAACATGCTATGCAGTTCTAGGAATCGTAAGACACAACAGAATGGAAGCCCTAAAGCATGCAAGACATGAATAGGCATCACATGAGTAGGTTGGGGAGGGGCTGCTTGCCTGTTGGCTCAGTAGCCTGGTACTGGGCTAGATCCTCGGAGGTGTCGGGGTACTCGGCAATGTCGTCGTCTACGGGTAACCCCAAACATAGCAAATGCAACAATCAATACATATGCTTCAGTCAAGGATGATGACATGAGCAAGTTAATTGTGCAGCAAGTTAAAGTGCTAAAGATTTTATTAAGCAAGTTAAAATTAGGGTTTAGCAATTTAATAAACAATTAAGGCAATTAGGGCATTTTACTAATTCAATTAATTGAATTTCCAAAGAACCCGAAAGTTAATTTACTTAATTCATGCATGCAAAATTAGATTCAAACAGATTGCACTTTTAGCTTTAATTTGATATAAAATTCATAATTTTTGAAGGTGTGGTTCAAAAGTTATGGATTATACAAGTTTTAATCTTTAGCAAAAGAAATATTTATTAAAGTCATTTTAATTAATTCTAAAAATCAAACAAAATTTATATTTGAACAGATTACATTTTTCTGATTTTAAAACATATTTTTTATTGCAATTTTTGAATTCGAAAAGGCCAAGAATTTAATGTTTGTAAAACAGGACAGAAACAATTATAAAGGACCTAGTTGTGAAGTATTTTCAAAAACTGGGCTGACATGCAAAAGTTTCAGATCTGGATCTGGAATACTTTTGTCACCGGGGTGTAACCTAGCCATCAGTATGACAGGTGGGTCCCATGGGTCCACTAGTCCGTGACTGGTAAAAGGGAAAAAAAGAAAAAAAGGGGTGGCTTAATCGCCGGATCGGGGACTCGATCCCGTGATCGATCTATATGCGTACAGGGAACGGTGACCAACTGGGTTGCGAAGCGGATCATGTCTACAGATAGATCGAATACTAGACGAAGTGCACGCTACAGTTAACTGAATTTAACTGAAACCAAAGATTCAGAAAAACGGAGACAGGGACTGCGGCTCGACGGCGACGCCCCGCTGGCCGGCGGTGACTACAAACGGGTGGCGCGGCTACGTGCACGGGTGCGTGCGGGTTTGTGCTGGTGTGGGCGTGCAGGTGCAGATGGCAGGTGGCCGGGGTCGCGCACGAGCATGCGCAGCAGGAGCAGCACGGGCTCGTGCTCAGCCATGGCGTCATCTCGGTGGTGCCGCACGAAGGCGACAACCCAGAGCAAGGGATGAGGGAGAAGGGGCCCTAGGGCGGCGGTGTGCTCACCCAAGAAGCATAGGAAGGCAGATCGGCGACGTGGACGATGACGGTGGCGTGCAGATGACGGGGTAGACGAAGCTGGGCCGTAGACGAAGGAGACCTTGGTGTAGTCGACGCCGACCTTGTGTATGCCTTCGGGATCCAGCACCTGCGCGTGGTCGTCGACGATGTAGACGTGCCCGAACTTCTACCCTGGCGCAGCAGCTCCCATGGCAGCGTTTGTCTCCGGCTGGTGATGGTGGAGTGGCTCGGGAAGGTGGAAAAAACGGAGGGAGAAGGAAGGGAAAGAGGCGGCGGCGGAGAGGGAAGAGGGCTAGGGTTGTGGGAGGTGAGGCCGGTGGTTGGATTTATAGGAGGAGTCGGTGGCGTGGTGGCTTCGGCGTCGGAAGTGGCGAGGCGCTGGCGATGGCGCAGGCAACGTACGCATGTGAGGGGGTGCGGAGGAGGAAGAGAAAGGTGAAAGGCCGGGAAGGTGGGCCGCTAGGTGGGCTGCAGGGAGAGAAAGGAGGAAGGAGAGAAGAGGAAGGGAGGCTGGGCTCGGCCCAGTCTCTGGTTTTTTCCTGTTTTTTGCTATTTTCTTTTTCCAGAATTTAGAAGAGGAGAAAAGAAAAGAGAGAACCAAAAATAAAACTAGGGTTTTGTTTTCCTCAAAATTTATTTTGTTAATTTGCAAAATCAAATAATATTTTAAATTGTTTTGTCCAAAATAATTTTGGTTTTATTGTTTGGTTTTTTGCAATTTAGAAAAAAGGTGTTGCATGTGATAACACATGAAATCACAATTTAGTTTGTTTATTTTCTTTATTTTTGTAAAACCACAAATGCAACAACAATGATGATGTCATGATGATGCAATAAATAAAAACAAGCATGAGATTAAAAGGGGATTATTTTTGGGATGTTACAATCCCAAAAGTAGTGCCTCAGGTCATAGAAAAATTTCCTTTTCTGTTCATAAGTAAAGCTTGGAGGCAAAAATTTCAAGACAATGAAATTAGCATAATCAGCATACCAAGGAGCGTCATGAGAGGTTACCTTAACGACAGCAAGTTGTTCATCAGGGAAACTATCATTTAAAGGGATAGGATCATGAGGTATATTTTCTATTCTAGACAAATTATCAGCTACAGGATTATCTGCACCTTTTCTATCAACAATATGCAAATCAAACTCTTGCAGCAAAAGCACCCATCTAATAAGCCTAGGCTTAGCATCTTTCTTTTCCATAAGGTACTTAATTGCAGCATGATCAGTATGAATAATTACTTTAGAATCCACAATGTATTGTCTAAATTTATCACAAGCGAAAACAACTGCTAAAAATTCCTTTTCAGTAGTTGCATAATTCTTTTGCGCACTATCCAAAGCTTTACTAGCATAATGAATGACATTTAACTTCTTATCAATTCTTTGGCCAAGAACAACCCCTACAGCATAATCACTAGCATCACACATAATTTCAAAGGGTAAATTCCAATCAGGCGGTTGGACTATAGGAGCGGTGATTAAAGCTTTCTTAAGTACTTCGAAGGCTTACTTACAATCTTCATCAAAAACAAATGGAACATCCTTTTGAAGAAGACTACTAAGAGGCCTCGAAGTCTTAGAAAACTCTTTAATAAACCTCCTATAAAAACCAGCATGACCAAGGAAACTACGAATACCTTTGATGTCCCTTGGATAGGGCATCTTCTCAATTGCTTCAATTATAGCCTTATCAACTTCAATTCCTCTCTCAGAAATTTTATGTCCAAGCACTATGCCTTCATTCACCATAAAGTGACACTTCTCCCAGTTGAGAACAAGATTGGTCTCCTCACATCTCTGCAAAACTTTGTCAAGATTATAGAGACAATTGTCGAAAGAAGTTCCTAGACGGAGAAATCGTCCATGAAGACTTCCACAATTTCCTCACAAAAACCATGAAAAATAGCAGACATGCATCTCTGAAAAGTAGCAGGTGCATTACACAAACCAAAAGGCATACGTCTATAAGCATAAGTTCCATAAGGACAAGTAAAAGTAGTCTTTTCTTGATCTTCATATTTCACAGCAATTTGACAGAACCAGAATAACCATCAAGAAAGCAAAAGTGAGTATTCTTAGACAATCTTTCAAGCATTTGATCAATAAAAGGCAAAGGATAATGATCTTTTCGAGTAGCCTTATTAAGCTTCCTATAGTCAATGCACATTATATATCCTACAACCGTTCTCTGAGGAATGAGTTCATTATTATCATTAGCAACAACAGTCATACCTCCCTTTTTAGGAACACAATGAACAGGACTAATCATCTACTATCAGCAATAGGATAGATTATACCTGCATCGAGAAGCTTAAGTATCCCATTTCTTACCACATCCTTCATCTTTGGATTCAATCTTCGTTGATGATCAACAACGGGCTTCGCATCGGTTCAAGATTAATTGTATGTTGACAAATAGATGGAGCAATCCCTTGAAGATCATCCAAAGTATAGCCCATTGCAGCTCGATGTTTCCTATGAACCTCCAATAATAGCTCCTCTTCTCTTCCAGAAAGGTTAGAATTTATAATAACAGGATATATTTTCTTCTCATCTAAATAGGTGTATTTGAGAGTGTCTGGGAGAGTTTTTAATTCAAAAACAGGATCTCCTTTTGGAGGTGTGGGTGTCCCCAATGATTCCACAGGTAGACCATGCTTTAGAATAGCCGGCTGTCTAAAGAAGACCTCATCAATTTCTTCCCTTTCCTGCATAAACATATCATTCTCGTGCTCCTCCATAAATTGCTGCAAAGGATCATTAGGAGGCACAGCAATAGAAGCAATTCTTTCAATAATAAGATCCTCATTAGGTAATTCTTTATCATAACGATGTCTAGAAAATTTGGAAAAATTAAATTCATACGGTTCTCCAGCGAATTGAACAGAGACCTTTTATTTCTTGAAGTTTATAACAACGCTATAAGTATTTAAGAAAGGTCTACCAAATATGATAGGACAAAATTTATCTTTAACTGACTCCAAAACAAGGAAATCAGTTGGATATTTTACCTTACCACATAAGACTTCAACGTCTCTGACAATTCCTACCGGGTGAATGACATCTCTATTAGCCAATTTAATCTCCAAATCAATATCTTCAAGCTCACATGGTGCAATCTCACGCATTATTTCTTGATAAAGTGTATAAGGAATAGCACTTGCGCTTGCTCCCATATCACATAGTCCATAATAGCAATGATCACCGATTTTGACAGAAACAATAGGAGTACCAACAACTTTCGCACTCTTATCTTGCCTAACAATGTTAGTAGCAGCTTCACAAAAATTAATAGAACCTCCATCGACGTTCTCAGTTACAAGATCTTTAACCAAAGCTACTGGAGAGGCAATTTCAAGTTGTTCATCAGGTTCATAAGCTTTTATTTCACTTTTATTAACCACATTAGCAACAATTGAGTGTTCTTTAATTCTTACAGGAAAGGGTGGATTTTCAAAGTGAACAGCAGGTAAAACAGACTCAACCGTGCGCACAGGTATATCATTACTAGCAAGCACATCCTTTTTAAAAACATCTTTAAAAGGTTCATGGTACTTATTCCACTTTTCTTTTGGGATATTAATATGATCAGCAAAGGATTTATAAAGATCAACAACAATTTGAGAATCGAGCCCAAACTTAGTACTAAGCACATTAAAACATTCAGTTTCCATGAAAGATTTAATGCAGTCATACTCATAATTTTTTACCTGATTCTTTACCTTTGTCGATCTCCCAATCCTTCACATTGCGATAAATCCTTTCAATGAGATCCCATTTAGAATTTACCTTCTTGTTTGTAAAAGATCCAAGAGAAGAAGCATCAAGCATATCCTTATCATGACGTGATAGCCTTGCATAAAAATTGTTAACAATTATATCATTAAGAAGCTCATGATTGGGGCATTTGAGCATTAGAGATTTCAACCCCCCCCCAAGCTTGAGCGATGCTATCTCCTTCACATGGCCAAAAGTTGTAAATATAATTTCTATCTTGATGAATTTAATGAAGAGGATAAAATTTAGAATGAAAGAGAGACATAAGCTCTTTCCAATCCATCAAATGAGAATTATCCAGAAGCATATACCAATCCATAGCTTTATCCTTTAATGATATTGAAAATAATTTGCTCATGATTACTTCTCTTGGCATACCTGCAATCTTAAATAGCTCACACAGTTCTTTAATATAAAGCATCCCATCCCCTGCATAATGATTACTCATAACATGATCAATGATACCCATAGGTATTTTAAATGGATCAATTTCAGAGTGTGGAGGATTCTTCTCCACCATGGGTGTGGTGGTAGAGTCACTCCCGAACAGCATACTAAGTGAAGAGTGCTCCATAACGAAGCAAAGTAACAAATAGAAATAAAAACAGCACCTACAATAAAAGTGTTCCTTACCAATTCCACTTACCAATAGCGCTTCACTCCCCGGCAACGGCGCCATAAAAGAGTCATGATGACCCACAAGTGTAGGGGATCTATCGTAGTCCTTTCGATAAGTAAGAGTGTCGAACCCAACGAGGAGCGGAAGGTGCTGACAAGTAGATCCCAGCAAGGTTTTACCGCAACCACTAAAAGAGAAATATTTTTTGAGTTTTGATATAAAGAACAAATAAAGAGCAAGTAAAAAAAAGAGTGCTACAATAATTGCAGCAAATAGCCCAATCCTTTTAAGCTCAAAGGACAGGCCGGTTGTGTTACTTATGATGATTAAAACGTTCTCGAGTACACATGGGAATTTCTTCCTAGCCATTTTCACTGCACGCCAGTGATTAATCTTCAATGTTTTGATAAAGTGCTGTGTGGGTGAACCTACGCTAATGCACCGCCCTTACTTGGACAAATACATACTTGTGATTAAACCCCTTGCAAGCATCCACAACTACCAGAAAGTAATTAAGATAAAAACCTAACCACAGCCTTAAACTCCGAGAACCTACACTCCCTAGTGCACTAGTTCACGAATTGGGGTTTAGGTTTCTGTCACTCCTGCAACCCTACCATAGGTAAACTAAATACACCATGCATTCCCTTGGGCCCTTTGAAAGGTGAAGTATCATGTAGTCGACGTTCACACGATACCACTCGAGGAATAACACCACAACATATATCAAACAATTAAATATTACTCAACATTATGCAATTACTAGCAACTAGGCTTTCCCCATGTCCTCAAGAACCAAACGAACTACTCACAAGACATCATATAGATCATGATCAGAGGTGTTATGAACATGGGTAACAATCTGATTGTAATGATAAACCACCGATAAAACTCTCAAGCATCAACTACAAGTGGTAATCAATACCCGGAATACGATTCCAGTGAACTAAAAACAACACAATGATAATTGTCACAGCAAGATGAGATGGGATGGCGGCGATGATGATGATGCTGATGATGGAGATGATGTTGATGATGATCCCAATGATGCCCGGCGTGATGGCGATGACGATGACGGTGATTCCCCCCTCCGGGAGGGAAATTCCCCGGCAGTTTTCTCCCTGCCGGAGCTCTTCTTCTCTCTGTCTGGTTTCCGCCTCGTGGAGGCGGCAGAAAAATTATTCATCGATGCCCCCGATGATTTTAGGTCAAAGGGTAGTAGTACGCTGAAGGGGAGCCGGAGGGGGGCCATAGGGGCCAGGGGCGGGCCCACCCGCGGCATGGGGTGGACCCGCGGCAGCGGGCCGCCCCTACTCCCTGGAGCTCGCCTCCGTGCCCCCTTTTGACTCAGTGACTTATTTCCCAAAATATTATCCTCCGATTTTTTCTGGAATTTTTGGAGCTTCCGACGTCAGGTATCTTGACAGGTACTTTTCCAGCTGATTCTGGGCTCCGGCAGATGAATCCCCAATAATTGCAAAACATGCAAAATAAGGTAAAATAACATAAGTATTGCATCATAATATGAAATATATCGATGAATAAAGATAAATTATGATGTAAAATAGTTATGCAAAATGGACGTATCAGCTACCCGCATGGGTAGCTACACACCCATGCATTATACGGAGATGTAAGCCGTATGTATCCGTTTTAGCTTGTTTTCGTAATAAAACACGGATATTTGGTGTACAGAACTGGTTTTGAAATTTTCAAAAAAATATTTTTTGGTCGTCATTTTTAGCTTTTTTCATAGTTTACTTTTTTTGTTGACTTGTGGGTCAAACTTTACTAAAAAAATCACATCGGATGAAATTTTTTTTTGAAAAAATTTCAAAATACTTTTTAATAATTCTATCAACTCTACTAGTGACATCCCCCTTGTCTACTTGAGTAATCTCATTTTACCGTTGCATATACGTTTCGGTCAAACTTAGAGTGTGTAGCTACCCATGGGGGTAGCAAGTCTTTTCCGTTAATGATAGCTCCAGCAGATTTCAAGAATGATCCTCCAAGTGTAATTTTCCTTCTCCTATGCATTCAACAACATAATAATCAATAGGAAACAAATTACCACAAAATTTTGTTTGAACATCCTCTATTTTTCCCAAAGGAATTTTATTGGAGTTATCACCAAGTTTTAGATAACTAGCACTTTCAGAAAGTCCCCACAAACCTAAAGATTCATAAACAATTTTAGGCATAATAGAGAATTCGATCATATCATAGATGTCATTGAAACGTTTCCCATTTATTTCAATTCTAACAAAAGAGTACCAATTTGTTATAGCATTTTCGGGTTCCAAAATGATTTCAGGTGCTCTATAGAAAGCACTCTCATGAAGTTCTTGAACCATGCTTCCAATATCCTTCATGCTAGATATATTTTTATCAAGAGTGTCTAATTTATTAGCAATATTCTCCAAAGTTGATTCAATCTTATAATCTGAGGAAGAGGTTGCTATTAGACATTTGATAGCATTAAAAACTTGATCTCCATTATGGTGGAGGAAGTCTCCTCCCACAATAGTATCTAAAGCATATCTATAGCAAAGTTTGAGACCAAAGTAAAAATTGCTAAGAAAAATACTCAACGTAGTCCTAGGATCTGTTTTTTCATAAGATCTCATAATTCTTGCTCAAGCATCTTTAAAAGTTTCCCCACTTCCTTGACGGAAGGTGAAAACTTCATCTTCAGGTGTCATCTTAAGAGGTAGAGGACTAGACATACTAATCAGGCAAAACTGAATTAAACAAGGTGGTGAAATTTTTAATTTTTTTTGTGTTTTTTCAATTTTAGAGCAAACGAAAGGAAAAACAAGACTAAAAAAAAATATACTAGGCAAGACAATAACAATGTAAAGTGAAAGGATGTGTGAAACTCCCCTAGCTGAAGCTTCCAAGTCCCCGGCATCGGCGCCAGAAAAAGATTGTGGCGTGTTGACGGAAGACTTGATAGTTCGAGAAGCCTTCTTCAAATCCCCGACCACGGCGCTAGAAAAAGAGCTTTATGACGTGGATCACACGTTCGTTGGGGAACCCCAAGAGGAAGTTATGATGCAGCAAAGCAACAGTTTCCCTTGATAAAACCAAGGTTGTCAGATCCAGTAGGACTTGGAGAAGGCTTAGCGAGGTGTCAATCTACTATGGCACTTGTAGATTAACGCGGACCGGCACACAATCACAAACAAGTACTTGGCCCCAACGAAATAGAGAGGTTGTCAATCTCTCCGGCTTGCCGAACACAAAGGACTAATTGTGCAGATGTAAAATATGATGAGAGTGAAATATGACCAACGAGCAAATGATGATGAAAAGCTATTAGAACGGTTGTAAACAATGCAGGAAAAAAGGACCGGGGTCCACAGGTCACTACTTGTGTCTCTCGAAAAGATATACATGATCGGTAAACAAATTACAGCATGGCAATTGACAGAATTGTGGGCGCACAACAATGCTATCATAAAACAATATAGTTCACCGTTTCATCTAATATGGGCATTACGTCAAAATACATAGACCGTCATCCAACCGTGTCTATGACTAATTGTAACGCCCCAAGATCGGTACTATGCAGATTTTAGCGTTCCAGCCAAATCCGCATAATAACGATCCTAAAGGACGCCCACCAGGCATAACGTGCACGTCGCAACACACACGTTATGCGGGTGGAATTGTGATAACATTATAATAGTTCTCGACGGAACCCACAAAAGAACATATATATACAACAACGACTCACAGAGTCAAGAACCAAAGATACAATACAAAGATCCAATTAACAACGGAAGCGGGTAGCGTCCGGCTACAGACAAGAAACAAATTGGACTAAGAGTCCTGAAGATAAACGAAGGCACCATATCCCTGCCCAGGCCAAGCCGGAGGGATTCCCAAGCTAACGTCGTCAGACTTCAAACCTGTTCGCTGCATTGGAATAGCAGCCCCGAAGGGGTCAGTACTAGTACAAGTACTGGCAAGTAATACTCACAAGATATCAAAGCTGGAATTTCGGGGAAAAGGGTTAGCGATTGAGGTGGCGGCAAGCAGCTCTAACAACTTATAGAGACACGCTACAACTTTCGTCTATTAGAGACAAGGTAAGAGAGCGCATAAGGAACCAACTATACTACTCACCAAACAAACCCGCCCTAAAACGACTCCCTCGTATCCTCAGCCCACGAGGAAGAAGTCCGTGCACTCACACGGTGGACAAATTTTATGGGTTATTATTCAGGTAATCTATTTTACTAGTCAAGTTATTATCATCATAAGGTGCAAGTTGTCTATGATCTTTTTAGCCAGCGCATTTCACCAAGTCGTCCATAACCGCGGACACGGCTTTTCGAAAAGATTTCACCCTGCAGGGATGCACCAATGAACCCACACGCATCGAAACACTCGCTTAGAGGTGTACCGGTGGAGCGTTCGACGCAATACTTCCCTTCTCTACAAACAAGTCCAGGGAGCCACCTAGCTAGGACTGATCCACCTTAAGAGTCCGGCCGAAACTTCGAGGTGGGCCTAACCGATGCGAGGACGGCTTCGGGAGGAGCACTCATACGATTGCCCTCCGTCCACATGCGGTAAAAGCCACGTGCCGCAAGCCCTACCGTAAGTAACCACGTAACCATCATCATCTTACCTTCACATCATCATCATGATACGCGCGCAAATGGAAACACCCGAACTAAGTTGTGGCTCCTGGACAGGTTTGAGGATCCGGTAATAGATTGCGGGGAGGCCCATAGAACTCCCACATGTGGTTAGTGCGCTCATTCTTGGATCAGCGGAAAAGAACTCGGGTCCTAGGCGACACTAGCAGAACAAATCACCACGATTGGCCTTCCGCCGGTGCCTTATCTTTATTAAGTTATTCCCATCGCAACAGAAAGTAAAGATTACCATTTTAGTTTGAGCCTAGCTATCATGTTAACAACAAGAGAGATAACAGGACTCAAGCAAAGCACCTAAGCATGCACTACGACTCGCAAGGCCAACAAGGTAAACAAGCAACAGGTTATAGGAGGTGGGGGTGTGGCTATATCATGGCTGCAAGGTAAACATGCATATAGGATCGAGAAACAAGCATCGTGACATAAGGCTAGCAAGGAACAAAAGATAGGACGAGTGAGAGACAGAAAACAAGCAAAGATAGCAAGGGAGTATCACTTGCCTGCAATCCGGTAGAGGTAGCAGAACCTGTCGTTGCTCACATCAACTCAACGTCCTATTCCCGCGAAGAAGCAATGAACACTGGAATAAAAGATGCACCTTACTACTATGGCAAAAGATCCAGCATGTAGATGCAATGCATGCATGACATGGCGTTTATGAGAGGATGCAATTTTAGCAAAATTAAACGGAACCGAGATTCCGACATATAATTATATAAGGTTCGAGTTATTTTTCTAACCATCAAATTTAAATGTTCATCAACAAGGCAAAACATTTCATGTGTGAGCTATTCAAAATTAAATGGAATAGGGACAACGATTAAATTAAATCCCACATATTCCATATGTAATTAATTAGGTGACTTATAAAACACAACTAAGGATTAAGCTACATGATGCAAAACATGGATGGGATGGCATATTCAAATTCTACACATTTTTCTGATAAAATTTCATATATATAACATTTTTAATTTGGACTTATGAATTAAAAGACATGATTTAAAACATTTTGCAAAATAGAAAAAAAATAAAACAGAGAAAGGGGGGAGAAATGGTGGCCGTGTGGGGTCGAACCCGGGGCTGCTGGGCAAGGAAGCAGGGAGCTAGTCACTGGGCTACGGCTCAGATGGTGATTGGAGCTGGATCTGACAGGTAAAGAAGAGGTGCATCGGGGTTAACTGAATTTTTAACAGGTAAAGCTTCAGACTTCGATTCAGAGAAGTGAGAGCGGACGCCGGAGACGATGTGCAGCGGACCTGCCGTCCTGCTCGTGGTTCCTGTGCACGATTTGGAAGCCGAGTGCAGCGTGTGGTGTAGGAGAAGTGAGGGAGCAGCAGGGCCGCAAAAGGAAAGGCTCGTGCGTTCTTGCGTACTCGGCCATGGCAGACAGGTTCAGAGGTGAACCGGGACAGGCTACACCGATGCAGGAGGATAGAGAGAAAAGGAGAGAACGGTCGAGGAGCTCACGGGGAGGGTGCTGATGTCGTGGTACAGCTCGAGGACGAAGGAGACAGACGGAGGATGGTCGAGGTCGAGGAAGAAGACGGCAGCGTCCTTGGCGTGCTCCAACTGACGTAGGCGACGTTGAACTTGGCGATGTCCTAGGCAGTTCCAGGCTCCAGTTCCGCGTCACAAGGAAGAGGACGTCGAGGCACATATTTTGGATAACACGGGAGGGCTTGGGGAAGACCGGCGGCGACGAATTCGTCGGCGGGGCGGGGACGACCGGAGGAAGAAGATGAAGACGATTCGCTTGTTTCTGAGCTTCATGGCTCGATTCCTTGCGCGTGCGAGTATAGGACGACGAGGCGGAGGAGATGACGCGCTCAGGTCTCAGTCTCGGGCGGCCATGGCGTCGAGTTCGTCGGCGGCGTTCTGTTGCGAGCTTCGATGGTGGAGAGATAGAGCAAGGTGAGGGAGAGGGGAAAAGAAGTTGGCGGCGCGAGGTGGAGGGAGAGGAGGATAGGGGCTAGGGTTTGGAGTCCCTGGACTCGGCTTTATAGCTGGAAAGGAGAGGAGGTGGCATGGGAAGGGCGACGGCGCGTCTGCGAGGGCAGCGCTCGGGAGAGCGAAAGCGACGTCGTCGTTACGAGGAGGATAAGATCGAGCGAAGGGGTAAGGTGGGCTGCTCCGGGTGCGAGTTGGGCCAGCAGGAAAGGAAGAGGGAGAGAAAGAAGAGTGGGTTGCGATCCAGAACTATTCTTTTCTTCCCCTTTTGCATTTTCCTTCTCCACAGAAATAAAAAGAGAAGAGAGAGGAAAAGAAAAATAAAAGAGAGAAGTTTGCAACATCTTCAAAAATTTATTTGAATCTAAAAAAATATGTTTTGTCAAAAACTTCCAAATAATATTTCGAGAATTATTTTGAAGATAGAAAGAGAGAGGGGTGGATTTATTAAATCCTTGGATTAGTTTGCAAATCAAAAATAATTTTGCTAAAATAATATTTTGATTTTTCTTTTGCCAAAAATGCAAGGTGATTGTGATGCATGATGTCATGATGATGCCGAAAGAAAAACAAACAAAAACTAATTTGGGAAAAACCCCGGACGTTACACTAATAATCCACCCCGGGATCGCTATCCAGCATGTCACCCAGAAGTATTAAGTTGCAAGCAACATATCATTGCAATAAGCAAAGTGCATAATGTAAACAATGTAAATAACACAAGGAAATCACACCGCTGTTTTCTCCCTAGTGGCAACATCACATCTTTAGTCTTGATCGTTTCTGTCAACCCGAGCTCAGACAAAAAGAGGCATGAACCCACTATCTAGCATAAATACTCTCTCTGAAGACACTAACAATTGCTCGGCCAAAGCATCTACTAGCATCGGAGAGCATGCAAGATCATAGATAAAACACAACACATAGATGAACAAAAGTAATGATTTCCACAATTCATCGGATCCATGCAAACACAATCATGTAGCAGTTATAGATAATATGATCTTGATCATGATAGGCAGCTCACAAGATCTAAGCAATGGAGTACAAGGAGGAGAGACAAACATCTAGCTACTGCTATGGACCCGTAGTTCCGTGGTGGACTACTCACGCATCACTCCGGAGGTAGGCATTATGGGGTAGATGCCTCTGGTGACGATTCCCCTCTCCGGCAGGGTGCCGGGAAGAGCTGCAGAACCCTCCCGAACTAGGGTTGTCGATGGCGGCGGCCTCGAACATCTTCTGAAAAATATGGTCAGGTATTTTAGGGTTTTTGGGTCAAAGACGAATTTATAGGCGAAGGGGCAACTCGAGATGGCGCCGGAGGGCACCAGGTGGGGCCCAGGTGCAACCAAGGTGTGGGCCATGCCTGGGGGGCGTATGGGGGCTGGGAGCCCCGCCCCCCACCTCAGGCGTCCTCCTGGCTCTGGACTTGTTCCTTTGTGAAAATAATTCACGTAAATTTCCAGCTGATTCCGAGAAACTTCCCCGAACAACTTTTCTGAAACAAAAAGACAGTAGAAAACAGGAAGTGGCACTGGGCATCTTGTTAATAGGTTTGCTCCATAAATCATGCCAAAATGATATAAAAACATGTGGCACTAATATATAATCAAGCATGGAACATAAAAAAATTATAGATACGTCGAAGACGTATCAGCGACCGCCCCCTACCCCCACATCATCCCACCCCACCCCCAAGGCCGAGCATGAATCAAGCGACCAGGACAATAAATTTGACCCCACCTACATCAGCATCCAATTAAAATGATTTTGAACATTATACTCCTTTAGTTCTCAGTGGGTAGGAGCGTATCCAGAATAACATTGCTATAACAGGAAGTAATGCGTGGGTGTGTGCGGCGTAGAATCTACTCTTTCGGGAAACGCCTGTTGCGTCTTGCATGCAAACAACATCTTGCATTGAACTAAACTATAAAACCATGGAGGCAATCCTGGTGGAAGCTTGTTAAAAGTAAGTCTGGTATTAATCGGCGAGGAATTAAGGAAATGTCCTAGACATGTTTAAGTCACAAAGCACGGCAATCATGACCAAATAGGTAGTTCATGTCTTATAATAGGGTAAAAGTTTTAACTCACGTAATGAAGTCTCAGGAAGACCTTAAAGTGCATCCAAAATGTTGAGATGGCGTTTCTAAACTTACTAGGTAATTGCCCGTGCGTTGTGATACGTCTCCGATGTATCTATAATTTTTGATGTTCCATGCTTGATTATATATCAGTGCCACATGTTTTTATAATGTTTTTATATCATTTTGGCATGATTTATGGAACTAACCTATTAACAAGATGCCCAGTGCCAGTTCCTGTTTTCTACTGTCTTTGTGTTTCAGAAAAGTTGTTCTGGGAAGTTTCTTGGAATGCGCTGAAAATTTACGAAATTTATTTCCAAGCTAAAACGAAGATGGATCCAGAAGGACGCCCGGAGGGGGTGGCCTAATACGTGTCAAACATATCTATAATTTTTGATTGATCCATGCTAGTTTTGTGATATTGTCACATGTTTCTATTATCATATTACATCATTTTGATGCATTCTGTCAGACTAACCTATTAACAAGATGCCTAGTGCCAGTTTCGTGTTTTTGCTGTTTTTGTATTTCAGAAAATTTACTTCTGGAAATATTCTCGGAATTGGATGAAAATTTACAGGGAATTTTTATTCGACGAAAGGCACAAGGAGACCAAAGGGCGACTTGGGGGGCCACCGACAGGCCAGGGGCGGCCCCCTGCCGCGGCCCTAGGGCAGCCCGCGGGTGGGGCCGCCCCTGCCCTGTGGGCACCCCCTTGGCCCCCTCCGATGCCTATAAAATCACATTAACCCTAAAAACGTCGAGGCGGCCATTATTTTCCAGAGAAGTCACCCCGACGCACCGTCACCGTAAACCCTAGTTCGGGGGTGATTCTGAAGCTGATCTCGGCACCCTGCCGGAGGGGAGATCGATCCCGGAGGGCTCTTCATCGCCATGCCTTCCTCCGGGATGATTTGTGAGTAGTCCCACCTTGGACCACGGGTCCATGGCAGTAGCTAGATGGTGGTCTCTCTCTTATGCTTCATGTCTTATGCTCTTGTGAGCTGCCTAACATGATCAAGATCGACTATTGTAATGCTATGTGATGTGTTTACTGGGATCCGATGGATTATGAAGTTATGATCAGATTGTGCATGATTCTTATATGTTGATTTATGTTCTTGCATGCTCTCCGATGTGAGTAGTTACTTTGGCCAAGTGATTGTGTGTATCTCCAAGAGGGAGTATTTATGCTAGATAGTGGGTTCATGCCCCCTTTTGTTCCTGGGCACGAGTGACAGAAACGTCTAAGGGAGTATTTATGCTAGAAGTTGGACTCAATGGTCTTTGTTCATTGTCGTGATGCCTACATAAATATTATTATGTTCTCTTTGTCATAGCTAGATTAAGTTTGTGTTATAATCTTGTCAATTGTCCAGCTGTAATTTGTTTACCCATCATATGAGTGCTTTATTTACTTGAGAGACTCCACTAGTGAACCCAAGGCCCCCGGTCCATCTTTTTACATTAATTGCAACCTTTATTCATCACTTTTCATCATCATTACTCCACTGGTCCATTTTCATATTTTCATCTATTTCATTATAAAATTAACCGTTTTGTTTTCTGCGAGACCGGAAAGATTGACAACCTTTCCGCCGTTGGGGGAAAAGTATTTTGGTTGAGTGTGTGCAGGTCCACGTCTGTTGAAGATTAAGCGCCAGAGATCTTCAACATTCACTTTGTTGTTGATTTTAAAGTCCTACTCACTAGTAGGGAAAAGCTTATAGGGGAAAATTTAGTAGCAGCGTGTGGTAACTCCCACACCCTACTGCTAAGTAGTAGTAGCGTGCAGTTTCACCACATGCTACCACTACTTATTACTAGTAGCGTGCGAGTCAAAATCACACGCTACTAATAAGTTGGGCCGAGCGTAGCCACAGACCAGAAAATAGCAGTAGCGTGCGCTCTGCGCCGCACGCTACTAGTAATTGAATACTAGTAGCGTGTGTCATACATCACACCCTACTAATATTTTCCTGTATGGGGGCATACTCGGGCCAACTTACTAGTAGCGTGTGCAGTGAGACGCACGCTACTAGTAAGTGAATACTAGTAGCATGTGTTGTATTTCGCACGCTACCAGTACTTTTGGCTTTTATAGAGATGGCAGCCAGCCAACCAGGCCCAAAAGGCCCTTCCAGCAAACCCTAATCCTTCCCCTGCCTTTTTGCTTTCTACCCCCCCCCCCCCCCCCGCCCCCATTCTTTTCAACGCAATCGGGTCCCCAGCCAGCCAATCCCTAAACCTAACCTTCCAGCCGCCCACACACTTACGCACACACCACACATGCACACAGGGGAGTCCCGAGCTCCCCATCGTCCTCGAGCTGCCCGCGCCAAGGGCGCCGCCGTCGGTCGCGAGCGCGCCCTGCCTGCGACCCTGCCGCCCCGGCTCTGGCCCTCCGCTGCCGCCTGCATCGTCCTCGTCCTCGCGCCAAGGGTGCCGCTAGCCGCCTCCGACCTCGTCGCCCCGGATCCGGCCCTTCGCCACCGTCCCCATCGTCCACCTCCCCGCGCAAGGGAGCCGTCGTCGGTCTCCAGCGTGCCCTGCCGCCGGCCGCCTCCGACCCTGCCGCCCCGACCCCGGCCCTCCGCCGCTGCCCCCATCATCCACTTCCCCGCGCGAAGGGCACCGCCGGCCGCCTCCCACCGCCCCGGCTTTGGCCCTAGGCCGCCGCCCCCTAGGCTGCAATCCTCCACCTCGATGCGGCTGACCTAAGCTCGCCCCGTTCTCTGTCGTGCTCGAGCCGACTGCTACCCATGGGACGCCGCGACGATGACCTCCACGTCGAGACCGCGTCGGCTCCTAATACTCTTTCACGAAGAGGAATCCCTGGTCCTCCCTCCACGCGTTTGCCCTGCGCTGCTCTCCTCCAGCACACATCGTCATCCTCCTCTTCCGTGCCCCCCCCCTCCCGTTGCGTTCTCCTCGTAGCTAGGCGTCACTGAGCTCACGTATTTGCTCACGTGTACGGCGCCGACGTATTTGTTTTTTTTAATTCAAGAATTATTACTAGTAGCGTGCGGTATGAGGGACACGCTACTGGTAACCTAGTACTAGTAGTGTACTAGATAATGGGCACACTGCTAGTAATGTAGTACTAGTAGCGTGTGTTATGGGGAGCAAGCTACTAGTAACTGATTAGTAGTAGCGTGCGGCATGGTGGCACGCTACTAGTAACCGTTAGTAGTAGCGTGACTATTCCAGCGTGTGCCCGCACGCTGCTAGTAACCCTTTTTCGCACGCCACTAGTAAGCTTTTCCCTACTAGTGACTGGTTCGATAAACCTCGGTTCGTTAACGAGGGAAAACTGCTACTTGCTACATCCACGCCTTCGTTTGGGGCACCACTCAACGCATCATTCACCGATTAGCAAGCTCTTTTCTGGCGCCCTTGCCGGGGACTTTGGAGCTACAGCAAGGGGAGTCTCATACTCTCAATCACTTTACTTTGTTTTTGTCTTGCTTGCTTTATTTCTCGTTTAGCTTATTTTTCTTGTTGCAAAATTTTAAAACCCCAAAAAATTAGTGTAGTCTTTATTACTGTCTTGTTCTTTTATTTTATCATTATGTCTTTCACTGAAAACACCAAGTTGTGTGACTTTACTAGCACTAATAACAAAGATTTCATATGCTCTCCAATTGCTCCACCCGCTACTAAAGCGGAATCTTATGAAATTAAGCCTGCCTTGCTAAATCTTGTTATGAAAGAGCAATTTTCTGGTGCTAGTACTGATGATGCCGCCTCTCATTTAACTAACTTTGTTGAGTTATGTGATATGCAAAATTATAAGGAGGTAGAAAGTGACATCATAAAACTGAAGATTTTCCCTTTCTCTTTGAGAGGGAGAGCAAAAGAATGGTTATTGTCTTTGCCTAGAAATAGCATTGATTATTGGACTAAATGCAAAGATGCTTTTATTGGAAAATATTATCCACCTGCTAAAATCATACAATTGAGGAGTAACATTATGAACTTTAGACAATTTGATAATGAAAATGTTGCTCAAGTTTGGGAGAGAATGAAATTTATGGTTAAAAATTGTCCCACGCATGGATTAACTATGTGGATGGTTATCCAAACTTCTTATGCAGGTTTGAAATTTTCTTCAAGGAACCTCTTGGACTCGGCCACGGGAGGCACCTTCATGTCCACCACTTTAGGTGCATAAACTAAACTCTTGGATGAGATGATGACAAATTATTCACAATGGCATACCGAAAGAGCACCAAGTGGTAAGAAGGTAAATTTTGTCGAGGAAATTTCCTCTTTGAGTGACAAGGTTGATATGATTATGTATATGCTTGCTACCAATCAGTCCCATATTGATCCTAATAATGTCCCACTTGCTTCATTAATTGCCCAAGAAAAGGATCAAGTTGATGTTAATTTTCTTAATAGAAATAACTTCAACAATAATGCTTATCGAAATAATTTTGGCAGTAACAACTATAAGCCTTATCCTCCCAATAATGGCAACTCATATGGTAATTCCTATGGTAATTCTTATAATCCTAATAAGAATGTGTCCTCTGATCTTGAAAATGTTTTAAAGGAATTTATCATCTCGCAAAAAGCTTTCAACAAAACAGTTGAAGAGAAACTTGAAAAACTTGATAGACTTGTCTCTAAAGTGGAAGATCTTGCTCATGATGTTGAAATTTTAAAAATTAGAACCACTCCTCTTCAAGACAAGCCTACTGAATCTTTAAATGCTATTTCTATTCAAATTAATGAGAATGAAAGGATGATGGCTCGCTTGAAAGCTAGGTGGGCTAGGGAGAAAGAAGAAGCTAGAATTGCTGAAATGAAAAGGAAAACTGTTAAAGTTTATACTATCCAAACTACTAATGAGGAACCTCCTAGCCTATTTAAAGATTATGAAATTGATTTTGATAATTGCAATCTTACTGAAGTCATAAAGTTCCTACAAAAACTTGCTAAGTCACCGGATGCTAGTAAATTAAATATTGCCTTCACCAAACATATTACCGATGCTATTATCAAGGATAGGGAAGAAAAGCTTAAGCTAGAAACTTCCATTCCTAGAAAATTAGAATATGGATGGGAACCCACTATTAAGATGAAAATAAATGACTTTGATTGCAATGCTTTGTGTGATCTTGGTGCTAGTATCTCTGTTATGCCTAAAAGTTTCTATGAAATGCTTAATTTAAATCATTTGGAAGAATGCTATTTAAATGTTCATCTTGCTGATTCTTCTAAAAAGAAACCTTTGGGTAGAGTTGATGATGTCCTTATTTTTGTTAATGATAATTATGTTTCCGTTGATTTTATTGTTATGGACATTGAGTGTAATGCTTCTTGTCCTATTATTTTGGGGAGACCATTTTTGAGAACCGTTGGTGCTATTATTGATATGAAAGAGGGAAATATAAGATTTAAGTTACCCCTTAAAAAAGAGACGGAACACTTCCCTATAAAGAGAAAGAAGCTTCCTTTTGAATCAATCATAAGGTCAAGCTATGCTCTTGATGTTGCAAAGGCCTCCGAAAAAACTTGATATTTGGCATCGCGCCTAGCTAAAAGGCGTTAAAGAAAAGCGCTTGTTGGGAGGCAACCCATCTTTTACATTCAGTTTGTTTTTGTTTTTCTTGATTCATGAAGTTGTTACCTCTTTAGCAACTTCATTGTATCTTTTTCTTTTGGTTTTTTGTGCCAAGTTTAGTCTCTAATGGATTGAAAGTGCGAGGTATTGTTTTGCTGTCCAGAAACAGATTTCTGTCCTTCACTGTTCGAAATTTCAGAAAATCTCTGAATTTTATATTTTTCTGATATTTTTATACAGAAAGTCTGATACTTTTATCTATCTTTCGTTAGTTTTGAGTTTTCTTATTTGAGCTACAAAAGTGTCTCGAAAAATTCAATCTTTAAAGACTGTCCAGTTTTTGACAGATTCTGCTTTTATTTTGTATTCGTCTCTTTACTATCGTCAAATGTGATACTCTTGGAGAGGAGTGCCACATTGAGGCTTAGTGAACAGTAGATAATGCCCAATAAAGTTGTTTGCAATTTGTCTTGAGTTGAACACATGTGCATTTTAATTTATGACCACTAACCCTCTAATCAGTTTATGAGAAGTTTTGTGCGAAGGGAGTTTTTAAGTTCCAAAGGAGAGGTTAATGAAGAAATAGAAGATGGATCAGAGCTCAAGCTTGGGGATGCCCCCATGGAACCCCCTCTGAATATCAAGAACCATCAAGCGTTAAAGCTTGGGGATGCCCAAGGCATCCCCTCTTCTTCATCGACTATCATGAGGTCGTCTTCGTTGAACTAAGTTTTTATCACTTTACATATTATGTGCCATGCTTGGAGCGTCTTTTCACTTTCAGTTTTGTGTGTTTGTTTGCTGGTCATATCCTTGTTGGATCCTAGCTTTATTTGTGTGGTAGAGAGACACGCTTCGCTTTTTCATTTGAATACTCCTTTGCTTCGCTTATATCTTGTTGAGTATTCTTAGCTATTGTTTGTTTGCTAGTAAGCTCTCGCTTTTAGCTTTTATCTTGTTTAGGGCTGCTAGTAGTTGATGTTAAACTCTCTTGTTCTTCACTTATATTTTTTGGAGAGTTGTTATTGATAAATTGCTTGAATTGTCAAAGTGACAAAATGCTATTCATGTGATATTGAAATGAAATGAAAGCCTGCATAGTCTTGTAGATCATTGTATGGATACTTGATACTTCTCATTTGATTTGAGATATTAAGATGAATGCTTAAACTTGCTGGTTATTTGAGTGGAATTGATTAGTAAAGAAATACAGTTAAAAGCTTGAAACTGTGTGGTGTTTCGTAGTTGTTAATTCATAAAGCTAATCTTTCCATCAAAAGAATTGTTTGGTCAACAAGGGAGACAGTGTGGAGCTTTTATGGCTATGATTGACTAATGTCTTATGTTACTCTGTTACCGGTTAATGTTAGATGTTTGCTTCAAATACCCCTTTGCTAAGCCCAAAAATTCGTACTGAGTGTAGAGTTCACTCGTGCATCCAAATCCCAAAGCCAAACTATCTTGCCAGCTGAGTCCACCATATATACCTATGCATGGTATTTCTTGCCATTCCAAGTAAATTTGTCATGTGCTATCTTTAAAATATTCAAAATAATCCTTTTTGTGCCTCTGTTTTTAAGCTCATGAGGAAGCAGTAGAGAGCTAGATATAACTTGTGACAAGCAAGGTCATCTCCCTCCTTTCACCCGGTGTCGATGGTTTACGTCTTCACTTGAATCAACCCGAGAGCAGCTTAAGTAAAATATAAATATAACTCACCATTCTCCTCCGCGCAATTAAAATCTGAGAAATCAGCTCAAAACATTGGACAGTGGTGAAACCAAGGAGAAACAGGAGCGTACTCGCTCCTCTAAAAACCAGCTTCTCTCACAAGTCTAAAAGCCTTGCTTGTTATGGGGGACTAGATAACTGCTCTGTTGTGAAGTCGTTGATGAAAGCATGCATGCCTCAAATTGTTTTACTTCTGTTTCATAAAATAAAAAGCTCTAGCACATGACTAATCCCTGCTTCCCTCTGCGAAGGGCCTTTCTCTTACTTTTAATGTTGAGTTAGTCTTCCTTTTTCCTTCTATCTTTCACAAGCAAACTTACAGTGTTGACCTACGATGTTAGCAAGTATGATATATAGCTACAATGTGTCTTTTATGTCTCATGATAGTTGATCATTTTTCTTATGTCAGTTCTAACTATTTTATCACGAGAATACAGACTTGATGATTTGCAACTCGTGGAAAGATGACTTGATGGTTGAAGCATTTAAATGGATCTTTCTTGAAATATGAGCTGACAAGTATAATTGCCTCTTGAGCTTAGTCTCAGTTTGCCATTGCTTAATAAGCTTCTGTTTTATTTCACCTTAACATGTTATAGTTACATTACTTGTCTTCGAGAAGCTTTATGAGAGAAAGGTTGCTGTTTAAAAATGTATTTGTGTTTGATGAGTAAATACTGATGCTTCATGTTCGTATTCTTTATTTATCGACACTTCACTTCATAAACCTGTGGTCATGTTTACCGAGCTCAGTTTTCTGTTGGGGACAAGCGGAGTCTAAGCTTGGGAGAGTTGATACGTCCATTTTGCATCACCATTTTACATCATAATTTACCTTTATTTATTGATATATTTCATATTATGATGCAATACTTATGTTATTTTACCTTATTTTGCATGTTTTGCAATTATTGGGGATGCATCTGCCGGAGCCCGGAATCAGCTGGAAAAGTACCTGTCAAGAACTCAAGATACTTGACGTAGGAAGCTCCAAAAATTCCAGAAAAATTTGGAGATAAATATTTTGGGAAATAAGTCAAGGAGCCAAAAGGGCGCACGGAGGCGAGCTCCAGGGAGCAGGGGCGGCCCCCTGCCGCGGGTCCACCCTGGGCCGTGGGTGGGACCCGCCCCTGGCCCCTGTGGCTCCCCTCCAGACTCCCCTTCGGCGTATTACTTCCCTTTGACCTAAAAACATCGGGGGGATCAACCAATAATTTTTCCGCCGCCTCCACGAGGCGGAAACCAGACACAGAGAAGAAGAGCTCCGGCAGGGAGAAAACTGCGGGGGAATCTCCCTCCCGGAGGGGGGAATCGCCGCCATCGTCATCGCCATCGCCATCACGCCGGGCATCATCGGGATCATCATCAACATCATATCCACCATCAGCACCATCATCACCGTTGCCATCCCATCTCATCTCGCTGTAACAATTATCATTGTGGTGCTATTAGTTCGTCGGAATCGTATCCCGGGCGTTGATTACCACTTGTAGTTGATGTTTGAGAGTTTTATCGGTGAATTATCATTACAATCAGATTGAAGCCCATGTTCATATCACCTCTAATCATAATCCATATGATGTCTTGTGAGTAGTTCGTTTGGTTCTTGAGGACATGGTGAAAGTCTAGTTGCTAGTAATTGCATAATGTTGAGTAATATTTAATGGTTTGATTATATGTTGTGGTGTAATTCCTCTAGTGGTATCGTGTGAAGGTAGACTACATGATACTTCACCTTTCAAAGGGCCTAGGGGAGTGCATGGTGTATTTAGTTTGCTTATGGTAGGGTTGCAGGAGTGACAGAAACCTAAACCCCAATTCACGAACTAGTGCACTAGGGAGTGTAGGGTCTCGGAGTTTAAGGTTGTGGTTAGGTTTTTATCTCAATTTACTTTCTTGTAGTTGCGGATTCTTGCAAGGGGTTTAATCACAAGTATGTATTTGTCCAAGTAAGGGCGGTGCATTAGCATAGGTCCACCCACACAGCATTTTATCAAAACAGTTGAAGATTAATCACCGGCGTGCAATGAAAATGACTAGGCAGAAGTTCCCATGTGTCCTCGAGAATGTTTTAATCATTATAAGTAGCACAACCGGCCTGTCCTTTGAGCTTAAAAGGATTGGGCTATTCGCTGCAACTATTGTAGCACCCTTTTATTTACTTGTTCTTTATATCAAAACTCCAAAAATATTTCTCTTTTAGTGCTTGCAGTAAAACCTTGCTGAAATATACTTGTCAACACCTTCTGCTCCTCGTTGGGTTCGACACTCTTACTTATCGAAAGGACTACGATAGATCCCCTATAATTGTGGGTCATCAATCACCTGCCGCGCGTACTGTGGTCCCTCAGAACAACACCAAGCAGAGCCATAGGAGAAACACCCTTCTTCCTCATCTATGGAGCTGAAGTTGTCCTGCCAACAGTGCTAAAGCATGGATCCCCCCGGCTACTCGCCTATGACGAAGACACGCAAGAAGAGCGAAGGATCGATGACATAAACCTGCTGGAAGATAGTAGGTGTCGAGCTTCCTTACGGTCAGCTCGGTACCAGCATGGACTCCGTCGGTACCACAGTCGTCATGTCCGCTCGCGGGAGCTGCAACCCGGAGACCTGGTACTCCACAAAAAGAAAAAATGGAAGGCATGAACAAAATGTCATCCAAGTGGGAAGAACCCTACCGGGTGATACGTCTCAAACGTATCTATAATTTTTGAGTGATCCATGCTAGTTTTGTGATATTGTCACATGTTTTTACTATTATTTATATCATTTTTATGCATTTTGTCGGACTAACCTATTGACAAGATGCCAAGTGCCAGTTCCATGTTTTTGCTATCTTTTTGTTTCAGAAATTTACTTCTGGAAATATTCTCGGAATTGGACGAAAATTTACGGGGAATTTATATTTGCCACGACGAAGTACCAGACCAAAGGAGAGCTGGAGGGGAGGCCCACAGGGAAGGTGCGCCCCCCTGCCGCGGGTCAAGGGTCACCCGCGGGTGGGGCCCGCCCCTACCCCTGGGACCTCGCCTCGACGCCCTCCGATGCCTATAAATTGACTTTTACCCTAAAAACGTCGAGGCGGCCATTATTTTCCAGAAACTCGAACCCGACGCGCCGTCACCGAAAACCCTAGTTCGGGTCCAATCTGAAGCTGATCCCGGCACTCTGCCGGAGGGGAGATCGATCCTGGAGGGCTCTTCATCGTCATGCCTTCCTCCGGGATGATTTGTGAGTAGTCTCACCTTGGACTACGGGTCCATGGCAGTAGCTAGTTGGTAGTCTCTCTCTCTTGTGCTTCATGTCTTATGATCTTGTGAGCTGCTGATGACTCCCAAGTGCAGGAGATCAATTGTAGTACCTTTCAATTAGAAAAGGTTGTCGAACCCACGAGGAGCTGAAGGTATTGGTTAGAAAGAATGATAAATAAAGCAATGAAAGATGCAAATGTTTTTGGGATTTTCAGTTGTATGATTGCAAAGATAATAAAAATGTCAAAAGTAAATAGTAGCAGTTGAAAGCCCAATCCTCTATGTGGCAAGAGGACAAGCTCAAATGGTGTGTAACTTATATGTGGAAAGCGTTCCCGAGGGCGGCATGGATATCACTAGGCATAGAGATTTATTAAACAACACGTTGCATATCTTGTCAAGTTTTAATCTTCTTGGGGCGGAGCCATAACTAGGCATAGCTAAATAAATAATTTACAACCCCTTATGATGGATCATGTAGCCAATTAAATGACTGCACAAGAATTATTAAGACACAAAGTCCCACCATAGCATTACACTCTAAGGTCCCCGACACTACTACCCACATAATATAACTGCATGACTCCGTCTTAGGCTTAATTGTCCTCCCAAGTCTTCCTCAATTCATTACACTACGTTGTTCTCCTATGAGCCCTTATAGGTGAAGTGTTGTGCGGTCGACGTTCGCACAACACCATCATAGAATCCCATAGAAGATAAACTCTTGACAAAATACCAACACATGTTATATATAAATCATTGCCAATTCATCCTATGCCCTCAGGAACATATGGGAACTACTCACAACGTGCAAACATGATCATAATCAGTGGCATAAAGGGTTCAACACAATCTGAAATAAATACTTCACCACCAAATAATGACAAGTACCCAATCACAAACATGAATAGGAGCACAAGACAATGATCTAGGGTATAGCAACTCTCAAACTATGAGGGGAACGGAGTGGATCACGGAGATGACGATGGAGATGGTGATGGACTTGGTGATGGAATTGATGTAGAGGCCTCCTCCCACGCCAAGGAGGAAAGGTGATGACGATGGCGATGATTTCCCCCTCTTCGGAGCTCCGGAGCAGCAGGATCTGAACCCCTTCGGAGAGAATTAGGAGCTCTGCCGCTGCCACGGCCTCAGATAATTCGGGAAAAATTAGGGCGTCCCTTTTAGGGGAAGACGAAGGCGTACATAAAAAGCCACAGGCAAGGAAGTGCCCAAGGCCCTGTTTGGTGGGTCCCACGCGGCCCCTGTACCTGGCCGCGTGAGCCCACCCCATTTGGGCCTCGTGGCTTTCCTCTCTTCGGTCTTCTTTCCATTGCCCTTCTTCCAAAGAAAAACAGCCGTAGTATTTTTCCTTTAATTATTTGAGTTCGCGAAACTCCTGAAACAATAAAGACAAGAAAAGGGGGGTATTCTGCCTCCCAGATATTATAAACCAAAAATAGGGACTTTGTATGAAAGTCCCATAAATCATCTAAAACATGCAAAACGTTGATATAACAGTGCATATAACATTCCCATATGATAATATAAGGTATAAAAAATGATGATATAAAATGCACGTATCAACTCCCCCAAGCTTAAACCTTTACTCGTCCTCGAGTAAGTAAGGACATAGATCATTACATGCATCGATGGACTTATGGTTGATAAATAAATACGGGCATTGTATCATCATCATATTCAATTGCATGTAAGATTAATGAACTAAAACTCATACACATGAGGGCAACATAAGTAGAAGTTCTAACAGTCTCCCCTTACTTTTGAAAGCAAATAACCATTGTATGTTGGACAACTGACTCATACTCCTTTTCCCATGCTTTTGCTCTTTATGGCAGGCATTTGAATGATTAGAGTTAAATGTGAAAGCAAATATGAGTAGTGGCCTTGATAAAGTAAAGGTTAGATGTCTCATGCCCCTTGAATACAAGAACCTACACCATGATCACTCATCTTGGGAAACAAAGCAAGTTTAAGTTATCTATCATTGTAAGTAATAATGGTATTATCAAGAGCCTCAACTGGGGTACCTCTTGTCCCATGATATGGATCAAGCCCACATCAAAACAAACAAGACAAACAAACATAATGAACAACCTCAACACCCTTTTTATTTACCACTTGATATAGCTTTTTATTGTAGGGTGTATCACAGAAAGGTCAAAATAGCATGTAAGTAAATTTCCACCATGAATGATGCATGGCTTAGATTAGCGGCCTCTAACCATTTATACAAACTCATTTAAACTTACTCTATTTCCACATTATTTCACCATGATAGGCATCCATAAACAAAAGTACATGATATCAACTGAATAAATGATGGAACATGTTGAAAGCTTTGCATGTGACAGCACATATGGGCTAACTCCCAACCTTAAACATTTATCAAGCCACTATCATCATAATATTGATCACAATGGTTCATGTTTATTATTTGATATTTTGATGATATAATTCTACAGTTGTCCAACATACTCAAGTTAATTAAGTCCAAGGCAAGATGTGACTGAAACCTCTAAATATGTCACGCTCATTTGCATGAGTATTACCCATAAATCTCCAAAACAAGAGACCCATGGATGACACCATACTTTAATATTCATTGATAAACCACAAGATAGGGATACATGATAATGCTCTATGAGCTCACACAAGCCTAAACGAAATTGATAAATAAACAATAAAAGCAAAACACACCTTGACTAGATAGATAAAAGAGACTAATAAAGAGAGAGACTAGGTGGAACTCCCCAAGCTTGATGTCTTGCTAGAACTTCCTCTCTTCTTTCTTATTGCCTTCATAATAATGATCTTCAAGGTCTCCAACGATATTCATCATGAGGTTAGTGCAAAGGAAGATTTGGGAAATGACCCCAGGAGTTGAGGCTAGGGTTGCATTCAACCGGATTTACATTTTGAATTATAATTCTGGATTTACATTAGGTCCTGCAACTGCTTAAGCCTATGCTGCTAAGGCCATCTCGGAGCTAAATCTCCCAGCTATGCATTCTTGTTTTCTTCATGCCTGACGGGAGAACTCTCGACTCCCGGGGACGCCTGGGGAAAGAGAGGGAACCCGACAGGACTTTCAGGCGCCTCATGGCCTCCACGCGCGCCAAGGCGCCAAGCAGCGAGAACTCGACCGCCACCTCGCTCATGGCGTCATCATCCACCTGTGGCAAGGAACGAACTTGGTCAAGATCTAGACCGGCCCCCAAGGGTGCAAAAGTTCAAAGGAGCAGTGGCGCTTACCTGATCGATGGCTTTGAGCTCGGACCAGAGCACGAACGCCCTCGGGATCCCTGCGGTCTTCTCCCTCAAGGCCGCCAGAAGCTGAGTGATGAACCGCAAGTATAGGGGATCGCAACAGTCTTCGAGGGAAGTAAAACCCAAATTTATTGATTCGATACAGGGGGAGCCAAAGAATACTTATAAGTCTTAGCAGCTAAGTTGTCAATACAGCCACACCTGGAAAAATACTAGTAACAGAAGTGATGTGAAAGCAACAGTAATATAAGAGCAATAGTAACAATGGAGGCAGTGGCGCGGATAATATGTGATGGATGAATATGGACCGGGGTTCCCAGCTTCACTAGTGGTAACTCTCCAATAAAAAGACACGTGTTGGGTAAACAAATTACAGTCGGGCAATTGACAAAATTGTGGCCGCATAATAATGCTATCATGACAAGGTACTGAACTAATTAATTGGGCATTACATCAAAATATATAGACCATTATCCAACCACATCTATGACTAATAATCCACCCTGGGATCGCTATCCAGCATGTCACCGGGAAGTATTAAGTTGCAAGAAACAGATCATTGCAATAAGCATGGTGCATAATGTAAGCGATGTAACAACACAAGGAAGTAAACACCGCTGTTTTACCCCTAGTAGCAACAGCACATCTCTCGTCTTAATCGTTTCTGTCAACCCGAACTTAGACAAGAGAGGCATGAACCCACTATCTAGCATAAATACTCCCTCTTGGAGATACACAAGTAATTACGTGATCAATGCAACCACAAGGATCGGAGAGCATGCAAGATCTTAAATAAAACATAGATTTAAGTGATGAACAAACTTCATCATAATTCCACAATTCATCAGATCCCAACAAACACAACACCGATTACATCAGATGAATCTCAATCATGTAAGGCAGCTCATGAGACTATTGTATTGATCAACATGGGAGAGGGAGAGTACCATCTAGCTAGAGCTAGAACCCGTAGTCCATGGGGGAACTATTCACGGAGCATCATGGAGGTGGTGGAGTCGATGGAGATGGCTCCGGGGGTCAATCCCCGTCCTGGCAGGGTGCCGGAACAGGAGCAATCTGACCCCCGAAACTTGTCGGCGATGGCGGCGGCGCTCGGAGTCTCTTCAGGAAAAAGTATTGTCCCTCCTAGGGTTTTTGCGTCGTTTATAGGCGAAGAGGCAACGCGTGGAGCCGAAGGAGCCTCCCAGGTGGGCCCAGGCGCGGCCTAGGGTGGGGCCGCGCCTGGAGGGCGTCTGGAGCCCCTGGGGCTCCCCTCCAAGCGTCCTTCGGGTTCCGTCTTTGTTTCATATAGGAAGTAAATCCTATATATTTTCAGCGCATTCCGAGAAACTTTCCAGAACAACTTTTATGAAACAAAAAGACAGCAGAAAACAGGAACTAGCACTGGGCATCTTGTTAATAGGTTAGTTCCATAATCATGCCAAAATGATATAAAAACATTGTAAAATCATGTGGCACTAATATATAATCAAGCATGGAACATAAAAAATTATAGATACGTCGGAGACGTATCAGCATCCCCAAGCTTAACACCTGCTCGTCCTCGAGTAGGTAAGTGATAACAAAATGATTTTTGAAGTGACTCGCTACCAATCACAATCATGATCAACTAATCATGTAAAGCATATGAACTGAATGCAATGATCCAAAACAAAGGTTCATTGAATGAAACAAACAATGATTAACCAGGTAAAACATCTAAATAAGAATCTACTAGCAAAGAGTACTTTCAAGTTTTAAAAGCATAACACTTGACAATGATTGATAAATCACAAAGCAATATTGATTCAACAAAGGAGTTTGGACAACACAAAGGAAGATTTAAGTTTTCAGCAAAAGCTTCAACTTGCAACTTATTTATCTCAAGATAAAGTCAATACAAAGTTTTCATAGTTAGACACAAAGATAACATGAAGTAAAACATGAACCAAAGTTGATACCAAGTGATTGCTTGAGCAGGGACGGAGCTAGGGGGTGCGAGCAGGGGCCATGGCCCTCCCGATGCTAATTTTTTTCTTAAAGAACTCCTACATAGTATGCAGATTAGTTCACAAATTTATGAGAAATTGTATATATGGCCCCCTCCAACTAACATAATATTCAATTGGCCCCCTCCAAATTATTTTCCTGGCTCCGTCCCTGTGCTTGAAGAGTTTAGAAGTAGGAGGAGGACTAACTCAACATAAAAGTAAAAGAAAGACCTTTCGCAGAGGGAAGCATGGATTAATCATGTGCTAGATCTGTTATTTTATTTTTATTTTTGATAGAAGTAAAACAGTTTTGAGACATGCATGGTTTCGTCAACGACTTCACAACAAAGAAAAACTGGCTAGTCCCCCATAACAAGCAAGGCTTTTAGACTTGTGAGAGCGGCTGGTTTTAGAGGAACGAGTACATTCCGCTTTCTCCTTTGTTTCACCACTAACCAATGTTTGAGCTGATTTCTCAGATTTTCATTGTGCGGAGGAGAATGGTGTGTTATATTTATATTTTGCTTAAGCCACTCTCGGGTTGATTCAAGTGAGGACGTAAACCATCAACACCGGGTGAAAGGGGGGAAATGACCTTGCCTGTCACAAGTTATAACCAACTTCTTACTGCTTCCTCATGAGCTTAAAAATAGAGGCACAAAAAGAAGAATTTTGATTATTTTAAAGATAGCACATGAAAATTTTACTTGGAGTGGCAGGGAAATACCACATGTAGGTAGGTATGGTGGACACAAATGGCAAAGATTATTGGCTCAGAGAGTTGGATGCACGAGAAGTATTCCCTCTCAGTACGGAATTTTTGAGCTTAGCAGGATATCAAGCAAACACATAACATAAACTTGGTTCAATGAATGACTACAGATATACATCGTGCTTAACCACTAGACTTCACACCGTCTACCTTGTTAGCCAAACCAACTCTTTGCAAAAGAATATCTAGACTTTGAGAACTACCAAGCAGGACAAGCACCACAATTTTAAAGCCTTACGGTAATTCTTTACTAATCTATTCTTACTAGATGATCCATAAGTTTAAGCATTAATCTACTTCATATCTCTAAACAATTGCAAAGTATCAAAGATTCAAGAAAATGGTCTACAAGATTAAGCAACACTTTTCACACTTCCTACATGATAATTTCCACTTAACCAAACACCAATCAACTTATTTAAAGCAACTCTCTAAACAAAAATGAGTGAAAACACAAGAGAGTACTTCCTAACTACAAAAGCTAATAGCTCTGAACAAGAGATACATGAAAAACAAGAGCTAGAAGCTAAAAAAAATAACGAAAACTGAATACTCAACATATATAAGTGAAGCACAAGAGTATTCTACGAAAAAGCGGAGCGTGTCTCTCTACCAAACAAGAATAATAGGATCCAACATTGATATGACCAGAGAACAAAACATAAACAAACTGAAAGTAAAAACAAACTGACGCTCCAAGAACAGCACATAATGTGTAAAGGAATAAAAATATAGTACCATGAGAAAAACCGATGATTGTTGATGAAGAAGGGGATGCCTTGGGCATCCCCAAGCTTAGACGCTTGTAACTTCTTGAATATTTCAGAGGAGGGTTCATGGGTAGCCTCCCCAAGCTTAGGCTTTTGTTCCTTCTCGATCTTCCTTGATCACCTCGCACTTGGATACTTGAAAACTTGCTTCACGCAAAACTTATGGCAACTTCATTAGGGGGTTAGTCCACAAAACAATATCTTCCTTCAGTTCCAAAGCATAAATTATGAACTCATTTTCTTAAAACATTAGCTACCGTTACAAATGTCTAAGTAAAGCTCTAGCTTTGACAAAACTCTAGTTTGCCCGTAAAATAAGCAATGCGAAAATAAGGACAGAATCTGCCAAAAACATAACATACTGTAAAGATGAATTTTGTAGGGGCATTTCTGGAACTCAAATCAGAAAACTTAAAACTAGAGAAAGGTAGAACAAATCATGACGCTTGCTGTCAAAATTTTCAGCTACAGATGACATTCGGTGATCTGTGCTGCGTGAAGGAGTTAGTTTAATTTCTTTAAGCTTCCTCTCCTCCTCTTCACGCATCTTCTTATGCGCCTAAAAATCTCTCAGGTGCTTGGTCTTCCATTCATCATAGGATTGCCCCCCGACTCCCACGAAATAATTCGGCTGTGGTGTGCCGAAATTTTGCAATGGTGACTGGGAGGTACTATTGGCTGCAATAACCTGAGTCGGCACCTGTACTCCTATAGAATCTCCATATAACCGGCCATGACCATGAAGGTAAGCCGATTCCTGAAAACCACTAGTTGCATATGGCGCCGAGTAATTATTCTCATGAGGCGATGTGTAAGTCGGCTGAGAGTAACCGGTCAAATAGCTCATAGAAGCGTAGCGGATTTTCCCATCCATCGTCCTGTTTGGGGATGACCCCGCATACTGGGAGTCGGCAACCGATGAATAAAACCGTGAGACATCCTCTAGCCTATGAAGTGTCCCATGTTGATCAATCGAGTACTCAATGTTATTCATCGGCCTATAATCTGGGGAAGCCGATGCATGAGAACTCGGATCTGTTTGTCGTGTGTAGACAAGGCGGTCCTCTATCGGCTTCTGCTCATAGCTATATGGAAGATAACTAGAACTAGCCGATATAGTATGTCCATCCACACCGACACAAGCACGATTTGCAACTACATAATCTGATTGATGATACATGTTACCTCTGTAGATTTCCGCCTCTTGATGCACTCCTAAGTGCAAGAATGGGTTGTCGATCGTTTGACGCTTTCTCCCCAGCGGAGTCGCCAAAAAGTGTGTTGCGCTTTAAACGGGGCCCCACACTTGCAAATCGGGAGTCGCCAAGGTGTTTGATCAACCACACCTAAGATTCGGGTACCCGTGGCATCGAGAGAGATGCTCCACAACTCACACCGCAGGAGGCCGGCTTCCAGCGCGATACACAAGACAGTAAGCCGTCGCTTTTGATACCAGACGCCGCAGTTCCTCGGGAGGGACCCCGTCAGAGGAAGCCGGCGACGATTGGCCGCTCTAGGTTGGCCTGACCGCCCCTAGAGCCTCATGGCTCCGCAACTCGCCGGCATGTCTGGCTCATGGAAGAACGAGAAGCATAGGTACAAGGGTAAAGGTGAACGAAAAGATAGATTGATTGATATGTCGATTGGTGTTGTTCGTTTTCAATCGGCCATCACCTCTCACATATATATGAGGCGGCTGGTCTTCCCGTGCAAGCATTGGAATCATCTAGGCTTTCCTTACAAGAAAAGTACATCAAAATCCCGTCCTAAACCCTAATCCTAGTCCAAGTCGAACTCTTGTCCAGATTCGCAGCACCTCCTGTCCTGCTTCTTGTCGTGGCCGCCGAAGTCCCAAACTAACTCGGATGAAGATGGACCAAAGACCAAACTTGTACGTCTCGACGAGACGAACAACTCTCGTGATGATCACTTTTCCATCCGAAGCCGTTTTGACTACTCCCCGGCTCCATCTTGATCTGCTGGTCGAAATATGGCAGGTGACAGGTTAAGCCGGCTGGTCTCTGTTATGACTCTGTAGGTTTCACCTTAATCCGGATCGTAATGACTCCAAAAGCATAGTTGTAGGTCTCAACAGCACGAACAACTTCCGTGCTAAGCACTCCTCCGTCCGAGGTATCCTTTATGGCGTCATAGTACGAGTTAAGGTCCTTCCCGGCATGTCGCCTTTCCTTGGTGGTGTCTTTACCGGGTTGCCAAGCCTTCCCGAGTCCTTGAGCTATCTAAATCAGCTAACAAGCCTGATTATAGCATGACCCGGTTCCATATGGAAATGACGGAACGCCCTCTCTCTGAGATACGATGACATACCGGCTTGGCGGCACGCTGGCTCGATGGCGGGATGCCAGCTTGATGGAGGTAAGCCGGATAAACCTTATCATCTTGGTAATCAGCGTGCCAGGTAGCTTGCCGACGAGTCATGGAAGCATGCCAGCTTGGAGATATGCCGAACCGCCGGCTTCTCCTCCTAGGAAGTGGCGCTTTCTTGCCAACTTTAGTGTGGCAGTATGCCGGCTCCGGACATGGCAATGCCGGATCAAAGATAAGCCGTCTTGTGGCTGCCGCTGGGACATGAAATGTCGGCCTCTTAGAGAAAACCAGCTCATTTAGATAATGCCGACTCCTGGATGATGCCGGCTCCTTAGATAATGCCGACTCCTGGATGATGCCGGCTCCTTAGATAATGTCGACTCCTGGATGATGGTCGACTCCTGGGAGAATGCCAACTCCTTGATGATGGCCGGCTCCTTGGACAATGTTAGCTTATTGCCGGCTCCTGGAACCAAGACCAGCTCCTGGATGACCAAACGCCGGGTCCTGGGACATGGTGGCCTGCAGCCTGGTGGCTTGCCAATTTGAGACATAGCATGTCTCCCTCCTCTTTGTCCATGTCTTGGGGTCCTCCTGAATGCGTCTCGCCTAAACCAAGGACATCCAGGGCCATGCCGGCCAAGTGCCAAAAATGGGTGCGAACAGTACTGAACAACTTTAAACAAACCAGAGACAACCCCCATTACATCTACCAGGAATCAAAGAGAAAGGTATCTGCAACAATATATATGCACGAAAAAGACATAATGATAGGGTTCCATACTTGTAACAAACTCGGTCAATACCACTTCTTCCTTAGCCTGAGCCACCACACGAACACGAGAGATACTTGTAGGTAGAGTAGGCGCCGTTGAGGTCCATCCCCAGCACATCGGAGCAGAATAACCGTAAGCAGAGAAGAGAATGCCAGTGCTCTGTCTCACTGGATGCTATGGCAGATCGAGAATGATAGAGAGCTGGCTTCGATCTCTCAAGAACGAGGAGAGTCAGGGACTGCCAACATAGAGGAGTTGGACGTCGTTGATCTCGCGCTAGTGGGGAATATAGCTGCCCGTGGAGGTCGCGGCCGCGAGCGTGGCTGACCGTGGAGGCGCGCGGGGCTGGCCGGGGCGACGAGAGATGTGGGTCGCGGTTGGGGGGGACATTGCGGGTGTACGACGCATTATTGATGGGTGTGGAACTGCGGGTTGATTGGATTTACCATTTCGGTTGGAGAACGAGATATTACGTGGAGATCTGAGCGTCGTGCGGTAGTTACTTGATAGCTTCTACATTGATTGGATAGGAAAAATCCATGTTTTTAGCAGGAGATGGTTAGCGGTGGCATTTTTTCTGTGAATATTGAGAAGTGTGACACCAGGCGCCACGCCTTCTCCTTTAATAGTAAAGATAAGAGACGCATGTAGCGTGTGAGAATAGCTTTTCCGTGTGCAATATTTTTCGCAGATTCTACTTTGTGGTTGACCACGTTCTGGGACAATCGCGAGCTCACTCCTCGCCTCCATGTGATCAGGATCTGACAGCCCGCGCACGGAACACGAGGTCACATGGTTCTGGTCAAACACGAGTTCACATGGCGTGCCATTGCAGAGCCTCCACTTGCGCATTTAATTACGGTTTTTTAAACTTTGAAATGTTTTCTAACTCAAACTGTTTATCCAAATTAGATTTCGTTTTTACCGTTGGACTAATCACGACGAGATCTTCGAAACTAGATCCCATGTCAATTTGTTTTAACAATTTTTTTTTGGAGGATGTAACTTTGGACAATGTAACTTTGCTGGATGTAACTTTTCTCTACTAGCTAGGATGTAACTTTTTGCTGGATGTAACTTTCTCCGCTTACTAGGATGTAACTTTTTTTTGCTATATGTAACTTTCTTTGTGAACTGCGACGTAACTTTTTCTGTAAATTGGATGTAATTTTGATTGGATATAAGTTTGAAAGTTACATCCTTAAAAAAAGTCGTTAAAACATATCGACATGGGATCTAGTTTCGAAGATCTCGTCGCGACTAACCCAACAGTGAAAACGGATCTTGAATCGGATAAATGGATTAAACTACAAAACATTTTGAATTTTCGGTTTTCGTAATTAAATGCGTGGATAGAGTGCATGCAGCTGGGCTACCCTTTCCTAGTCTGGACTATGCGGATGAGATTCCCTTTTCTTTTTTATGCCCAAGGAATTTCACACCCGCGCGCGAAGAGATGTATTTCCGTTTCGGGAAAGTTTAAAATTTCCATATATGGGTTGTCGGACTGAGCACGCTCTAAGCTAGATCGTGGTCGACCATGGTGTAGCATCGTCCAATATTTTTCGGTGAGGATAATATCCTACTAGACCAAGTCAGTAGAAAATGGTCGGGGTGGGCTGGGCCAAAATTCCATCCCGTCGGGGCTTAAACGAACACCGAATTTTTCTAGGCTGGATAATTTACCTCGTCGAGCTGGACACCCGGGATTAAGCCGTAATCAGGACCAATCCATACCTCCTAGGGATTAAGAAGGCCTAATGGGGAGCATGCATGTGTGAAAAATTACCCCTCAAATTTCCCTAACAAAAACCCCCTTAAAAAAATGTGTGAAAGAATAGGAGAGGCATTAATTACATGCATGCATTTCAGAAGAGAAAATCACCGCATGGGAAACAAATACGCGACGCCGGCGTGTATTCCCGTCCATGATTCTTTTCCTATTCCTACAAGAGTTCATCAGTGTAGAACAAATATAAAAATTGGCCGGGTAGGGGATCGAATAATCCTGCAAAAGATAAAAACAAACCGCTTTTGACAATTTGTTACTACCTACCGGAGCCAAGCAGGAGCAGAAAAATCAAATCGATCCTGATGCCCAGGGTAGAGACGACGATTGGTCGATCGATCGATGTAGAAATTTCACCTCCTTGGCTGGCTGTTCCAAGATGCCCAGCCCAGGTGCGTACGCTGACGCACGCACCGCCGCACCGGCGGTCGGGGCGCAACCGTCCAACGCTGGCCCTCGTCTCGGTCGCAAAAGCGATCGCCCCTAGCTTGGCGCCTCGACAGCTCGCATCACCTTTCCACCGGTGTGGCTTGGGTACAAGGACTGGGACACTGGGATTCTCTCTTGTCGGCACGACGGCCGGTTTCGGGTCAGCCAAACTCAAACATTGCACGTTCGCTGACGAGTAATGTACATGTGGCTAGGGCGCGTTTGGTAGCTAGCATCGAATTTTGAGCTCAGTGAGATTTGGTTAGGTAGGGTCAGGTCTCATAAAACCATCCTCCCGACCATGTTGTGTATGTTGTTTTGCAGACTGAATGACTCTAGGCTAAGCCCGCCGTATGCACCTCAACCAAACAACATGCTTATATCTAGTGATTATTCTCGCCCAGGTGAAGTTAACTCTCACCACAACACATGTGACATATCCATAGCGAGCACCATCTCGGCGTGCGGCGGCAGGCGGCGAGCAGTGGCGCCAGGCGGTGTCGACGGAGGTACTGGCGGAGCACCATAGGCGTACAATGAAGACCCTAACAACCTACTAACTCTTGCTATGTAGAGGTTGAGGAAGACACTGCCGCAACAGTGGAACACGGGGTTCCCCTGATGCGGTCAAAGTGGGTCCATCGCACATGGGCCCACCAAGGAGGCACTCAAGGCCAAGGCTAAGACTGGCAGATGGCCCCCCCCTATCTGCCCCACGGCGTCCCGATGCATGCGACATCGACAACCAAGGCCAAGGACTCGGGGACCCTCCGGGGCCCCCCTCGACCCGGAAGCAGGCACGGAGGTCCCGGGGACCCGACGCCCGGCAGGAGGCTAAGCTCATTCCCGGGAACCAACCTCCAGTGCGCGAAGAGGATAAGCTTGCCAGCTCTGCCTGAAAGCTCCTAAAAGCCTTGGGCGCCAAGAAGATGGAGGCGCCAAAGGGGGGCAGAGGCAGAAAAGCTGTCAGCCTCTGTCCGCCCTCTCAGGAAAAGGTGGGCGGCCTCACCTGCCCCCTCTGAGAAGAATACTTGGACGAGAGGAGGCCACGTCGCCTCCCAAAGAGAACCCGGAGGGGTTTTCCCGCCGAAACCCCTCCGGCCCCAAGGGTGCACCTGTGGTACCCCCTTAGCTTATAAAAGGAGGATCGAGGCACCCAAAGAGAGACAGATCTAGAAGAGAAGGAGGCTAGGCTAGGTAGCGCACAAGTCCCAGATTAACTTAGGCGAGAGGCGATCTCCTCAGGGTCAGGATCTGCTCGTCTTCAACCTCTAGCCAACACCTCCCGGGTTCTCACCCGCGACCACCCTTGTAAAGCTACACCATGATACACCTCTCAATCCAGACATGCAGGAGTAGGGTTGTTAGCCTTCGGGTGGCCCGAACCTGGGTAAACTCCTTGTGTCCCTGTGATGCTTGCTAGTACGTAGATCTCGAGCGTCGAGCGAAGCCCCCGGGCGGAAGACGATCTTCGGCCTCCTCTGCGCCCCATACCGAACCTAAAAAGGGGGTATCCTTTACTCCCGGTGTCCGTGATCCAAGACACGACATCTGGCGTGCCAGGTAGGGGGCGCAAGTGCTGACTTATTCTTCGCCGACTTCGAGTTCTTCGTCGGCATCTTCCTCAAGTTCTTCATCGGCTTTGAGATCTTCGAGGAGGTCTGCTTCGAGTTCTCCAGATCTTCTGGCAAGATCTTGGATCGTCGCTTCGTCATGATTCGACATCAAGCTCTCTGATTGAGGCAAGTTCTGCCACGAGCTCCTTTTCTGCTCCGTCGAGATCGGATGAACGGGCACGTCTTCGGCCAGCAAGGGCCATGTCCGGCACTCAGGAGGTCCGTGGTGAGCCGTCGCAGTAGTCGTCGCGGAGAAGCTGGGGGCTGGAAGAAGCGCTGGGCACGGACCGAGTGCTTCTCTCCTACCCGCCAGAGCAGTGCAAGAGCGATCCCCGAGTGAGGGCCTGGATCGCAAGTTTGGAAAACCTGCTGGACTATGCTCACCACTGCCGCGCTCCTACGAGTTCTGCCCCGACCAACACCCAAGCAGCTGCCGCTCCGGCGCCAGCACCCCCGGAAGAGGAACGACAAGGGGATCCCCGTGGCAAGAGGCCCATGGATCCCACCCGCGAGGCTGTCAACCAGAGCTCCAATCTCAGGCGTCGTTCTCGCGAGGAGATGGAGGCCCAGGCGGATCCGCATTCTGGTGCGACCGTCCTTGACCTCTATTGCCTAGAGCAAGGACCTGAGGAGCCATTGCGCCGCTACATTTGGAGGTTCCGGGGTGTCATCGTCCGTATTCCCCCGGCTGACCTGCAAGAGATCTCCGTTATCGCCGTCTTCCACGCCAACGTCCGCAACCCGATGATGCGGGAGAGGCTAAGGACCCGCGCAGTGGCCACCTTGGAAGACCTGTGGGCCATAGCTGATCAATGCGCACGAATCGAAGAGGCTGCTTCTTTTCCACCCCGTGGAGCACGCTGAAGCAGAGAGCCCGGTCCGCGCGAGGTACCCGCGACATCTGGAAGGGCACCCGGAAGTGTTGCCGCGAGGGACTCCGTGTAATCAGCAAGATAAGTTATCCTTGATCTGAACCCTTGTCATACTTTGGCTGTCTATCTTGCGGGAATAAAACTATGTTCGAAACTAGGAACGCGTCTTGTCTGTCGATTGAGCACGCCGAGGGGCTGGCTCTCCCGGGAGTATGGAGCGGTCAGGGACCTGGTACTGCCCGGGAGGAGTACGAGCCGAGTGGGTGAGCGACCTTTCGGGAATCGGTAGGGCCTGGGGAGATGTGCCTGATCAGTCAGGATCTCACGGGTAAGCTTACATCCCGGGAGGATCTCTCAAAGACGTGGAGAAAAAGAAACATGATAAGGCCAAAACACCCGCAAGTAGAACAGCATAAAATTTTCCTGAACGATACAGCATGAGTTATGATCACACACAAGGACTGACATAACGGTTTTTTGGGCACGAGGTGCTCGAATGATATGCAGGGAGCCTAGTGGGACGGCGAAGGGTACATCTGTGCGGCCAATGCGGCCGCAAGGTCTTCCACGGCTTGAAGCGAGGCCGCGGAGGGCTCGACGACCACGAAGTTGGGCATGGCGGCGTTCGGGGGCGCCTCCCGGAATGACGCCATCGCACGTGCTGCTGTATCAAGACTGGCCCCATTCCGATCGGCGCGCAACTGGGTTGCGACCCGGTTCTTGGCAGACCTCACGGAGGCCGTCGTCTTCTGAAGGAACTCGGCCACTTCGGGGAGGCTCCGGCAGTCCGGGGCCAACCCGGAGAGTTCGGCGCGCCTGTCCAGTTGGAGCACTCGCGTCGCCACATCTGTGCTGGCGGCGATGATGCTCTTGAACCCATCTTCGGCCTGTTGGTGGATTCCCGCCAGCTCCGAGGACACCCGGGAGCTTTTCTCCTCCAGATCGAGGAACTTGTTTGTCAGCGATGACAGTTCCTACTCCTTCAGCTTCAAGGACTTCTCTAGCTTGGAAGTCCTCTGGCCCTCCAGCTTGGCCTGGTCCCGCAGCTTGCGGGTGGCGTCTCTCTCTGCGAGGAGGTCCTTCTCGGCGTCTTCGGCCGCCCTCCGGGCATCTTCCTCTTTTTTCCGCGCCTCCCTGGCGTCCCTGGCTTTCTTGTCCAGCGTCGTTTGATGTTTCTTCTCCGCCTCCGCGAGGCGCTGCTCGACCTCTGTCTTCAGCTTTTCCCTCTGGAGCTCCAGGGTTCTGGCTTCCGCCGTCAGTTCAGCCTCTCTGGCTGCCACCCGCTGCTCCCTTTGCGCGAGTTCGTCCCACTTGCCTTTGTTCTTCTTCTCCATGCGTTTCCACATGATTGAGAATAAGCTCCACTGGCGGGACAACTCGGTTGCTGCTTTGTTGACCACCTCCTCGGCGTGGGAGCTGGCATGCACCAACGCGTCTTCCCTGGCCTGAATCTCCCGGACCAGCTGGTCAATTCCCCGGATCGCGGCCTCCTTCATGTTCGCCCCCGTAATTTTCACCTCGGGGGCTGCTCCCTGCGGATCCTCGGGAATGTTTCTCCTCCCGCTTCACGCGGAGAAGTTTGCCTTGATCTCCGCCAGCGCGGCTATCTCAGCACTCGCTCCGGAGCATGTCGACAAGGTGGCATAGGTGTCCAGCTCTTCCCCTGTCATGAGCGAGCAGTCCAGGAGGTTCGGGGTGCCTGGACAGTTCTCGTTTCCTGTAGCGGCCGGACCTTGCCCAGGCGCCGCCGCGCGCTCGTCCCCCGGGTGCGTGTCCGTCGCCTCGGGCGTGTCTTTGGACGTCTCTTGGTCCGGAGTCATCACGGTGTGGTCTCTCCTCGGGGACCCGTCGACCACCGAAGTATCTGTTTCAGCAAGGCACAATGATAAGTCATTAGGGGCAGGGCAAGGTTAGACTTGTCTGATTGGACGAGGTTTACCTGCCGCCTCCAGAGTTACTGCTTCTCCAGCCTTCGTGGGGGCCGGATGCGTCCCGGAGTTCTCCTGCACGTCGCCCCCAAGCACCTTCTCCGGGCTGGAAGCGGTCTGAGTCCCTCCGGGGACACCCGCGTTGGTGGCCGTGTCGCGTTCCGCCGCCTCCCGCCGCCTCTTGCTGGCCTCCGGGGAAGTTTGGCCCCTGCAACGACGTTTGGTTAAACTTCCCGGAGGAATGGTTCGCGAATTCAGTAGCAGCACGAACAAGAGCAAGCGAGAAGAAAACTTACCCGCGGGGTCGCTTGTGGCCCAGCGACTCGGGCATGCCTACGGACCCGGCGGAGGAGCCATGCGGGCTCACAGGCATCATGCTGATGGCAAGGGAAGGCTCTGGGGCCGGCGACTGGCGTCGGAGCAGCCCCTTGCATCGCAGCGCGATGACGAAGGCGTCGTCATCAACCTCCATGTCCACGGGACCACTCTCTCCTTCGGCCACGAGCGGTGCCTAGGGGCTCGTCTCCGGACTCGGGACCACGGCGGGTCCCTCACCTGGGTGCAGGGAAGGGTCCTTTTCCCCCGCATCCTCGTCTTCGTCACGGGCGGCCTTGTCGTCGTCATCATCATTGTCGCCGTCATCATCATCGTCGCTGCCCTCGGTGGAGCTGGCGGACTCCACCTCGGAGTCCTCCGTGCTCTCTGCCTCGGACTCGGAGGCCTCCTCTTCCTCGCCGGAGCTAGAGGGAACCTTAACCTTGCGAGCTCTGGCCCTGGAGTTCTGGGGCCCATCATCGTCTCGGCCCACGATTCCGAGGGCGTTGCACCTCGGCATCTCCACGAGGATCTCTGCCTTCTTCGGGTCCTCATTCAGAGGCAGGACCCCCTCTGGCAGCTGATATGGCATGTTGGGGGGGAAAGATCTTCCTTCTGGCGCCAGAGAGGGCGTCGTCGCCCATGTCGGAGTTCCGCAGCCGAGAAGGGTCCCCGAGACACTGAAAGTTCTAGGCCGGGTGAGGCCTCTTCTGCAAGGGTCCAGGCGGTTGCGCAAGGCATGCGCAACAATGGCGGCTCCGAAGATCCCCTGCTCCCGCAGAAGCTTGAAGCGGGACACCGCCGCCGAGAGAAACACATCCTGGCGGCTCAAGCCCCTCTAGAGTTCTTGGCTCTCCGGGTGCTTCTTCGGTTCTTGGAGGCACTCGTGGGCCTCCGGTACGACGACGAGGAACCAGCCGTTCCTCCATTCCTCCCACTTGGACTTCACCACCATCTCGGGGTAGAACTGCCTGACGTTCTGGCGGAAGCAGAACGTGACCCCGCCTGCCAGCCATCCCTCTTTCCCCACGCGGCGATAGAAGAAGTGTCGGAACAATGCCACGTAGGGCATAACCCCGACGAATGCCTCGCAGGCGTGAGCGAAGACGGCCAGATCCGAGATGGCCCCCGGAGTCAGATGCAGGAGCTTCAGGTCGTACGCCTGCAAGGTCTCGAGGAGGAACTCCGAAAATGGGGGAACTACCCCCATCTTGACGAAGATGTCGAAGACGGGGACCTGAGTGGGTTCCCGATCCTTGGACGGTGGCAGAACCTCTGTCGCCTCGCGGGCCGGCGTGTCCCCCGTCGCCTGTGACGCCACCACCCTGAATCAAGCCTTCACCAGCAACGAAGGATCTGAGGCGTAGATGCTCGGGAACAAGGCCGTTTGGCGGCGCAAGTCCGCCGTTTCGGCGGCACGCTCCGATCTCTTCATCGACTTCTTGGACCTCAGAGGCGGCTGCCTCCTAGCGAGCGAGGCACCGGCGGTCTTCTTCTTGGCGCTCTGTTTGGTCCTGGCCATCGGTGCAGAGGCGTTCTGCCTTTGGTGTCGCGATGGCCAAGAAGGTTTGCGGTGTGCTACGAAGACGAAGATGAAGTGCTCTCCGGCGGCGCTTCGAGATCTCTGTGTTTGGGAAGGAGTAACGGCTACAGTTCCTTGGAACCGTGGCTTATAAGGCTTCCCACGCATCGCGTCGAGGTCCCACCGCTCTGGCCGACGCGGGGATCGGGGAGGCGTTCCGTTCGATCGTCTCCTCCCTGTGGATTCAAAGCGAGTGTTGGCGGTCCGCGTGGATCGCAACGTTCAGAAGACCCGTGGGACGAGCGCCTCCGTAGCACGCGGCTCTGACGGATGTGACAAGACGTTCAAGACCTGACGTCGGGGACCCACTTTGACTCTTTTTGGTCATAGCCCCGGCGGCAGAAGGGCGTGGCCGCCGAGACTATGCCCGGGGGCTACTGTCGCAACAGTGGAACACGGGGTTCCCCTGATGCGGTCAAAGTGGGTCCATCGCACATGGGCCCACCAAGGAGGCACTCAAGGCCAAGGCTCAAGACTGGCAGATGGCCCCCCCATCTGCCGCACGGCGTCCCGACGCGTGCGACATCGACAACCAAGGCCAAGGACTCGGGGATCCTCCGGGGCCCCCTCGACCCGGAAGTAGGCACGGAGGTCCCGGGGACCCGACGCCCTGCAGGAGGCTAAGCTCATTCCCGGGAACCAACCTCCAGTGCGCGAAGAGGATAAGCTTGCCAGCTCTGGCTGGAAGCTCCTAGAAGCCTTGGGCGCCAAGAAGATGGAGGCGCCAAAGGAGGGCAGAGGCAGAAAAGCTGTCAGCCTCTGTCCGCCCTCTCAGGAAAAGGTGGGCGGCCTCACCTGCCCCCTCTGAGAAGAATACTTGGACGAGAGGAGGCCACGTCGCATCCCAAAGAGAACCCGGAGGGGTTTTCCCGCCGAAACCCCTCCGGCCCCAAGGGTGCACCTGTGGTATCCCCTTAGTCTATAAAAGGAGGACCGAGACACCCAAATAGAGACAGGTTCAGAAGAGAAGGAGGCTAGGCTAGGTAGCGCACAAGTCCCAGATTAACTTAGGCGAGAGGTGATCTCCTCAGGGTCAGGATCTGCTCGTCTTCAACCTCTAGCCAACACCTCTCGGGTTCTCACCCGCGATCACCCTTGTAAAGCTACACCATGATACACCTCTCAATCCAGACATGCAGGAGTAGGGTTGTTAGCCTCCGGGCTCCGGGCGGCCCGAACCTGGGTAAACTTCTTGTGTCTCTGTGATGCTTGCTAGTACGTAGATCTCGAGCGTCGAGCGAAGCCCCCGGGCGGAAGACGATCTTCGGCCTCCTCCGCGCCCCATACCGAACCTAAAAAGGGGTATCCTTTACTCCCGGTGTCCGTGATCCAAGACACGACAGACACATACATCAAGAACAGTCTAAATACGAACACATACGGTGACGATGGAGTTTGCGGCGGCGTTGCTCGACGGAGACGACACGGCATCGCAGCGGCGAAGCTCAACGGCGACGCGGAGGTCGACGGCGACGATGCGGCATGGCGGCGGCGGAGCTCAACGGCGACGACGGAGGTTTGCGGCAGCAGCGGAGCACCACAAACACAACATGAATGCCATCACAACCATACGGAAGTTGAAGAAGACACGTACAACAAGAACAGTCTAAATACGCGCACATACAACACAAGATCTATTCGTCTACGATCATCAAAACAAAAAACTTACAACACGAGAGTTGTGTGAAATGATGAGGTGAAACTACTCCTCAAAGGAAACTTCAAACGGTCGACTAAGTGCGAGTAATTTGACAAAATTCGTCTAAAAATGCTAAAAACATGAACATGAAATATAAATTTATCGATCGACGAAAAGTCAGAACCGATTGTCGGAATGGAATCATGTCGTCGGTGAGCATCATTTTCATGTACAACTCATTTTAATTCGTGTAGTGTAACACTGATTAGAAGGAAGGGGAAGAAGTAAGACTAAGAAGAGAGTGAGTGTAACGCCCCGACCCCGGAATTATACAGAGAGGCTATGCAGTTGGCACAACCATCAACGTATAAAACAAAGATCGAAACTTGTGGAACAGAACTGGCACAAAGCATGACTCTACGACACAAAACATATAGCAACTCATATAATGAGAAGAATACAAATATTACAAGGAAAAGGATCACAGATCCAACAATTCAACAAGCGGAAGCGGGTAGTGTTGTCTAACAACAAGAAGCAAATATATGACCTAAGAGGCCTACAATAAACATCGCCCAAGCCAGCTTGTTCCACGGTCTCAAGCTGCCACCTGGGAACCCCAGACTAGTAGTCGACGTCAACGAAGAAACCACATAGTTGCTCGGCGTCGTCCTCCTCTGAAATACAAATACATAGGGGCAGCAAAGAGAGACTGAGTACGATGTACTCGCAAGTTTAGTAGGGCGATATAGGCCCAATGACTGACGGAGGCTCTAAAGCTTTATATGTATTTCTTTTGCATAAAGCTAACTTTCATAAACCGAAACATAAAAGACACATGGCATTCGTCTAATCAGAGTATTTTTATAAAGGGGGTAAGAGAGTATCATCATCTGTCAACTTTGGTTCTCATCGAACCCTTTTGTAACCAACCACTCATCTTCACCAAAGGCACTCCCTCGAATCACCCTCGAGGAAATGAACCTTTTTCACACACGTTGAGTTGCAACCTTTAGCTGCCAAATTAATTAATTAAGGTTAACATTCTCTATGATCCCGTAAATCCATTCCCAAGGCATCCATAACCGCGGACACGGCTTTTCGAAAAGATTAACCCTGCAGGGGTGTACTAAGTGGAAGTCGCCAGGTTCCCGAGGGACCTCCCAGCTCCTTCTCCATTGGTACCGTCCGGCTCACCTGGTTGGCCCTCTTCCGGGGAAGGCCGGTAAGCAGGCGCGGTTAGACCTTTACCTCGCGTGAGACTATCCAAGAGTCATCAGTGGCCACAGGGCAAGTTTACCCAGCCCAGCCCCTGCCCCATCGCCACGTCCTAAACGCAAATCCTCATCAACATCATCTTTTCCACTCACACGCAAATGGAAAACCGAACTAGAGGACCCTTGGATACGCCCGCACAAGTTATTCGGTCAGTAAGGTGCCCATACACCCACCAATGGCAGCACGCTCAAACCTTGGTTCCGAAGACAGGAACTCGCACCTAGGGGCAAGAGTGAGGCAAAACACCATCCCCGATGGCAACTCACCCAAGCCTACTTAGCATTTTAATTAAGCACCCACATATCCACCAAGTCCGCATCATTCCATCGTCATCAACAATTATGGAAATAATCAACGGACATAACTAAATATTTAACTAAGCATGGCTAAGCATATGAACACATTAATTCTATCTTTATCTCGGGCCAACACTTCAACCCTAGGTTTCATAGGTAGGGGTACATGTGATTGGCTCGGGGAGGAACATGCATTCATAGGATATTCTAATATTTAACAAAAGGGACATTTGAACCGCATGCAATAGTATGGTGGATAAAATAATTTGATGAAATCATAGGATGCTAGATGCCAAGAAGGTTAGGTTATCTCTTGCCTTGCTGCCGGGTAGCGTAGTATTGCTCGTCGGGGTAGAAGAGGGAACCCTCGACTCCGGAATCTAGCGATACCCAAAAGAGAAAGGCCAAGAACACATAAATCACACGAACTCAAGATGCAATGCTCAATCACATGATGTCATGTCCAATTGATGCAAAGATATTATTATATAAATTAAAAGCAAAATTAAATGGGGAGCCAATAACTGGTGCAATTATTTGGAGGCAACCCCATATTTATCTTAATGGCCACATTCCTTATCAAATATTAATTTATTAGAGCGGTGGCTCAATTATGCATGAACATGACATGGATGGATAGGTTCCGTTCTTCCGATCATTTTGGTATTTTAGTTGTAATTTTCGGAGCACCGATGAATAATTGACAAATTGATTAAATAAATGAATTTAATTCATTTAAACAAGTAATGAATAACATCAAATAAAAGTTTGTGATCATGTTATGATAAGTGCATGGTTTGATAGCATTTGTCATGGTGATCACTTCAATATTTTATTTATAATTTTTGGAACAATAATTATCGGAATATGATTTTTCCCAATTAGGTCTCATTTTTACCATTTTAGGAATTCACACATAATCAGCAAGATTAGGATTCCAAAAGACTGTTACCATGATTCTATAACATAGGGTTTGTTTTGCTGAACATTTTGATATTTGGTTTGCAATTTTTGATGCATTATTCGAAAAGATATTAAAGTTTCTAACTCAGCTTTATATAAATAAATAAAAAGGCAGACAAACCCCTGGCAGGCCGGCCAGGCCGGGTGCAGGTCGGCCATTATGGCCGGGCCACAGCCCGAGAGGCCCCGGCCACCGGGCCGGCCCATATGGCCGGGCAGGGACCCGAGAGGCCCCGGCCTTGTGGCCGGTCAGGCCGGGGGCACGGCCGGGCGCGCTAGGCCGTGTGACGACCATGCTGACGCCGCCGGCGACCAAATCAGGCGGAGGGGAGAGGGAAGAGGCGCGAGGAGAGGGCTAGGAGGGTGCTAACGGGACGCAACTCACCCTGATGCACTAAGGAAGAGTCGGCGTCGGAGGGGGAGAGGCCGGAGTCGCCGG
>QRDG01000303.1:104244-260536 GCA_012064385.1 Puccinellia tenuiflora | reverse complement strand
AAGAAAACCAGTAGCAATGTTGGGATTTTTCTGAAGCCCTTAATCATTTTGGAAAATTATGAAACAAAACACAGAGGCTCCCCATAACATGAAGTGGTTCCACAAAAATTGGGGTAGCAATATAAATTGTTTAGATTCACAATTATTCATATGGTTGCAATCTGATCATTTTGATAATATTGAAATAGCATTTAATTGAGGCCTTTCAACATTCTCTAAAATTATGAATTATTTGAGTAGGCTCCCCTTGTCAGGTAGAGACTCCATAAAGATTTGGGGTGGCAAAATAAAAGGGTTGCACCACATTTGTTCATAGCTTGTAGATTTAGGCATTTTTGATAAATTCCAAAATAGATTTATTTGGGGCATTTAAACATTTCAATAAATTATGAAAATATTTATGGAGCCTCATATTATAATAATGCAACACCCCATATTTTTATTTTGGAAACTTGGAGGGTTCAACTTGGTTCCAAAATAGAAGTGAACTAACCCAAATTTGGATTCTCAATTTTTAATTACCAAATGGCAACATTTGGGAAAAATAGGAAGAAGTGGTAAGATGCAAAAATTGGAACTTCCGGAAACAATTTGGAAGTTCATTTAGTTGTTGCCAAGTTGTCCATTGCATTTGGGTTGGAAGTTTGGGAAAGGTTTGCTTCCCTAGTTCTTAATTTCCAATTGTTGCTTTATTTAGAATTTGCAATTTAAATAAGAATGCCATGATGCAATGCAACACAAAAAGCGAAAATTTGGCCCGTATTTTAGGGTACCAAATCTGGGCTGTTACAAATCTACCCCCCTTACAGGAATCTCGTCCCGAGATTCTAGAGTAGAAGTAGGGATGAGGGAACATGACAACACGCATCTTCCTCGTTGGAGAGATTTGGCTAACTAACAAGACATGCCAAAAGGGCGGGAAGAACAGGAGACAGCTTAAGGTGTCAGACAAAAAGGAACCTGCCCACAACCATAAGCCATTGGGGAAAACTAGAACGACTTGACCAAACAAAGGTCGAGCCGAGGGTAGGACAACCGACCACTTGTTCAAGGCCACGATAAAAACTTCAAACCACGCCGAGGCGTAGACCGTAGAGGTTTAAAGCACCGTGAGGAGAAAGGACACCTTATTTTGGACTCCCCGCTTATGACCTACCAGAAGTTTCCATAAGACTAGAAGCTCGGCCCTAACGGGACGAAAGAATTTACCCAACATCCGTGTGATTGGGCAAACCCTGATTTCACCGAGGTGAGAAGGATATAGCATTTGATCCATAAGTAGATAGAGAGGTAAAACCTGATATAGAGCCATTACCACGAGATAGGTGGAGTAGGAGGATTGACCGATAGAGATTTAGCAAAACCGTAGTGAGGTTCTCCTTGAGATATTAGGCGTCACACTCCGGCTTCAGAATAGCCTTCAATCAATCCTCAAGCGAAAATCGTACTTGAAGACAGAGAAAGGACCTTAGGGGAACTATTAGGATAAACTACCCATGATACTCATGGATAGTGGGTGATTGTTAAGGTTTGAGAGATTTTTGTCAAAGGCCTTCCGGTGAGGGGCGTGAACCACATCATCAGATTTGTCAGGATTACTAGTAGGCTTAGGTCATGCTCTTAATAAACTCCAAGCATCAATTTTGCTTGAGATCCAGAGTTAGGTAGGTGTGCATCTGAACGAAAAGGACTTGGCAACATAGACAGCTCAGCCCGATGATATGATTACCAAACAGGCTAAGAGTGCCACCCAAGTCTTTGGATTTCAAGCAATAGCATTTGCTAAGAGTTTCCGACTACCACAACGATATTCATCCTCAACACTCTCGAGCCTGAGAACTCGGAGGTAGATGGATAAGGAAAGGTGAGAGCATCACTTCATCAAGCTCGTCATGAGACTAGGCACGACTTCTCGATATAAAAGAGTGTGACACTCCAAGGTGGAATGGAACAAAAACTAGACAAGCTCCTATTCCGCGATTTACAAAGCTTTGACCTGCCCGAAATATGGACGAGGTACCGGAGTTTGTTTCTCCTGACATCCCGAAGTGGAATGACTTGACGAAGCACAAGAATAACATGTATCAGAACACCCCAATGCAAGATAACTTGATTGTCAACAGATTGATAGGGGACTGATAATAGATTTGGATTAAGGAACGGGCTAACAACAATTTAGGATATTGCAGAAGCCCGGGTTAGCACTCTTCCGACAACTAGTGCCGACAGGGTTTCAGGAAAGGAGTTATCGAAGGGATCACAATTATTGATGGAAAAACTCATTAGGAGCAATCCCGTCGTGATTCAGATGATTCCAAGACATAGAGCCTAGCCAAAGCTAGTGACGAAGAAGAGTTTTGTCGAGGAAAACAATTACGGCTGCCACCTCGAGCTTGAAGACTAACTTGAGATTTTGCCAACCTGATGTATGGTTTAACATTTTGCACCAGGGTTCAACGGAAAAGATCTTGGGTTAAAGATCAGCTTCATGCACTGGGACCCACAATAGCATAATGCTCACAAGGGTGTCAACCCTCACGAATCATTACACCTGAGCCCTAGCACAATCCGGGACCTTCGGTTCAAGATCTTGGTCTAAAGCAAAGGAGTATCTTGACGAACCACCATACTTCTTATCTTCGGAAATTAGACAAGCATGTTAACCCATAACTAAAGGTAGGAACCCAAACCCCGAGATCCTAAGGATTTAGAACTTTGCCGATGATCAGAAGAACCGTTAAAATCAAATAGAGGTAAGATGACACCGAGATCAGAGTGAATTGGATAAGGAGTAAAAAGAATCCTAGGAGGGTTTTCACAACTCATTTTTAGGTAAAAATAATTTTTACGAACTAGACTCGACATCGACCAATAGAAAGGGTTTCCTACAGGCAGTCCTGCTCTGATACCAACTTGTAATGCCCCGACCCCGGAATTATACAGAGAGGCTATGTAGTCAACACAACCATCAGTGTATAAAACAAAGATCGAGACTTGTGGAACAGAACTGGCACAAAGCATGACTCTACGACACAAAACATTTATATAGCAACTCATATAACGAGAAGAATACAAATATACAAACAAAAGGATCACAGATCCAACAATTCAACAAGCGGAAGCGGGTAGTGTTGTCTAACAACAAGAAGCAAATATATGGCCTAAGAGGCCTACAATAAACATCATCCCAGCCAGCTTGTTCCACGGTCCCAAGCTGCCACCTGGGAACCCCAGACTAGTAGTCGACGTCAACGAAGAAACCACCTAGTTGCTCGGTGTCGTCCTCCTCTGAAATACAAAATCATAGAGGCAGCAAAGAGAGACTGAGTACGATGTACTCGCAAGTTTAGTAGGGCGATATAGGCCCAATGACTGACGGAGGCTCTAAAGCTTTATATGTATTTCTTTTGCATAAAGCTAAGTTTCATAAACGGAAAATATAATTGACCCATGGCATTCGTCTACTCAGAGTATCTTACAAAGGGGTAAGAGAGTATCATTATCATCTTCGGTTCTCGACGAACCTACTCATAACCATCACCACTCATCTCACACAAAGGCACCCCCTCGACTCACCCTCGAGGAAATGAACCTTTATCACAAGTTTATTATGCAACCTCTAGCTGCCATATCAATTACGTTAACGTTATCTATGATCTTATATCCGATACCAAGATTGTCCATAACCGTGGACACGGCTTTTCGAAAAGATTAACCCTGCAGGGGTGTACTAATTTACCCATTGGTACCGTCCGGCTCACCTAGTTGGCCCTCTTCCGGGGAAGGCCGGCAAGCGGGCGCGGTTAGACCTTTACAATGCATGAGACTATCCAAGAGTCATCTGTGGCCACAGGACAAGTTTACCCAGCCTCAGCCCCTGCCCCATCGCCACATCCTAACACCACCATCCTCATCATCCTTTTTCCGCTCACACACACAGCAAATGGAAATAGCAAACTAGAGGACCCTTGGATACGCCCTCACAAATTATTCGGTCAGTAAGGCGCCCATACACCCACCAATGGCAGCACGCTCGTCTTGGTTCAAGAGGTAAAGAACTCGCACCTAGGGGCTAGAGTGAGGCAAAACACCATCCCCGATGGCAACTCACCCAAGCCGTCTTAGCATTTTAATTAAGCATCACAATTATCCACCATGCCCGAATCATTCCATCAACATCAATAATTTCTGGAATTAACCACGGACATAAAGCATTTACTTAAGCATGGCTAAGCATAGCTAAGCATATGAATACAACAATTATAACTTTATCTCGGCCAACACTTCAACCCTAGGTTTCATAGGTAGGGATACATGTGATTGGCTCGGGAGGATCATGCATTAATAGGATATTCTAATAATTACCCAAAAGAGACATTTGAACCGCATGCAATATTATGGTGGATAAAAATAATTTGATCAAAACATAGGATGCTAGATGCCAAGAAGGTTAGGTTATCTCTTGCCTTGCTGCCCGGTCGTGAAGTACTGCTCGTCGGGGTAAATAGAGAGACCCTCGGCTCCGGAATCTATCGATACCCAAAAGAGAAATACAAAGAACACATAAATCATACGATCACAAGGTGCAATGCGCACTCACATGATGACATGTCAAATTGATGCAAGGTTATCAACATTTAATTGATCTAACAATTTAAATGGAGTTCCAAATAATTAGTGCAATTATTTGGAAGCAACCCCATATTTATCTTAGTGACCACAATCTTATAAATTATTAATTTATTATAGAAGTGGCTTAATATGCATGACCACGACAAGAATGGTTAGGGTGGGTCATTCCGATTAATTTGGTACCTCATTTGTAATTTTCGGGATTACCGATGAATAAATAACAAGTTAAATAATTAAGTGAATTTAATTCCTTTGATCAAATTACTAATAACATCAAATAAATATTTGTGATCATGATGTGATAAGTGCACGGTTTGATAGCATGTGACATGTTGACCATATTGGTATTTCATTTATGAAATTTGGATTAATATTGAATAAGTTATGAATTTTCCTAATTTGGCATTATTTAATCCATTTTAGGAATTCTTAACAACAACAAGATAGAAAGTCCCAAAAGACCATTTCAATTATTCTATAATGTAGAGGATGTCTTGATGATCAATTTGGTATTTAAATTGCAATTTTTGGATCATTAAACAATGAGGTGTCAATTATTTAAAATCTGTTTTTAATTAAAAAGGAAAAGAAAAACTAGGGCAGGCCGGCCAGACCGGGTGCAGGCCGGCCATCATGTCCGGGCCACAAACAGAGAAGCCCCGGCCACTGGGCCGGCCCAGGCCGGGCGCTAGGCCGGCCACTGGCCCGAGCCGGGTGGCCTCAAGGCCGGTCAGGCCGGGGGCCCAGGCCGGGCTACCAAGCGCGCGTGTGCGGGGCGTGTGTGCTGATGACGGCGTCGGCCGCCGGCGGTGCCTCCGGCTAAACGGCGGCGAGAGGGAGGGGAAGAGCGCGGGAGAGGGCCACAAGGAAGAGGAGCTCACCCTGACGTCGCACGTGTGGATGCCGAAGACGCGGAGAAACGGGGACTGCCGGAATCGGTCCAGCGAGCGGCGCGGCCGGGGCGGGATGTCGAGGACGGAAACGGCGATGGCGGCTTCCCCGGGCCGATTCCGGGCTCGAGGAGGAGGAGGACAGCTAGGCGGAGCTGATGGACAAGGTGGCGGAGCTGGAGGAGGCGCAACGGCGACGGGAGCTTCCGCGACGATGGCGTGCGGCGTTCGGGGCGTCCGCGCCGTTCTTCGAACTCAGGGCTCTCCAGCACGGGTTGCTCACACCTGGAGGAACAGGGGGACTAGGCGGAACCGAGGGACACCTCAGGCAAGCTCAATGCGGAGTAGAACGTCGGCGATTCGAGGGGCAGCGGCGGACGGCAACCTGCCTCTAGGGTTAGGATTCAGCTTTTGGGCGCCCATGATGGGGAGTGAGGGAGGGAAGAGAGTTAGGCAGGGCACGGGATGGTCCTCCTGGGCATCCTCCTTATCCTCCAACGCGGCAGGGGGCAGCGCGGCATGGCGCCAGGAGGACGGCGTCGACGGCATGGGCGAGCACAGTGGAGAAGGAGAGAGAGAGGAGGATGACAGGGGTGGCCCCCCTGTCAGATTTTTATTCTTTTGGCATCTTCAGTTTTCAAAAGAAAACCAGTAGCAATGTTGGGATTTTTCTGAAGCCCTTAATCATTTTGGAAAATTATGAAACAAAACACAGAGGCTCCCCATAACATGAAGTGGTTCCACAAAAATTGGGGTAGCAATATAAATTGTTTAGATTCACAATTATTCATATGGTTGCAATCTGATCATTTTGATAATATTGCAATAGCATTTAATTGAGGCCTTTCAACATTCTCTAAAATTATGAATTATTTGAGTAGGCTCCCCTTGTCAGGTAGAGACTCCATAAAGATTTGGGGTGGCAAAATAAAAGGGTTGCACCACATTTGTTCATAGCTTGTAGATTTAGGCATTTTTGATAAATTCCAAAATAGATTTATTTGGGGCATTTAAACATTTCAATAAATTATGAAAATATTTATGGAGCCTCATATTATAATAATGCAACACCCCATATTTTTATTTTGGAAACTTGGAGGGTTCAACTTGGTTCCAAAATAGAAGTGAACTAACCCAAATTTGGATTCTCAATTTTTAATTACCAAATGGCAACATTTGGGAAAAATAGGAAGAAGTGGTAAGATGCAAAAATTGGAACTTCCGGAAACAATTTGGAAGTTCATTTAGTTGTTGCCAAGTTGTCCATTGCATTTGGGTTGGAAGTTTGGGAAAGGTTTGCTTCCCTAGTTCTTAATTTCCAATTGTTGCTTTATTTAGAATTTGCAATTTAAATAAGAATGCCATGATGCAATGCAACACAAAAAGCGAAAATTTGGCCCGTATTTTAGGGTACCAAATCTGGGCTGTTACAAATCTACCCCCCTTACAGGAATCTCGTCCCGAGATTCTAGAGTAGAAGTAGGGATGAGGGAACATGACAACACGCATCTTCCTCGTTGGAGAGATTTGGCTAACTAACAAGACATGCCAAAAGGGCGGGAAGAACAGGAGACAGCTTAAGGTGTCAGACAAAAAGGAACCTGCCCACAACCATAAGCCATTGGGGAAAACTAGAACGACTTGACCAAACAAAGGTCGAGCCGAGGGTAGGACAATCGACCACTTGTTCAAGGCCACGATAAAAACTTCAAACCACGCCGAGGCGTAGACCGTAGAGGTTTAAAGCACCGTGAGGAGAAAGGACACCTTATTTTGGACTCCCCGCTTATGACCTACCAGAAGTTTCCATAAGACTAGAAGCTCGGCCCTAACGGGACGAAAGAATTTACCCAACATCCGTGTGATTGGGCAAACCCTGATTTCACCGAGGTGAGAAGGATATAGCATTTGATCCATAAGTAGATAGAGAGGTAAAACCTGATATAGAGCCATTACCACGAGATAGGTGGAGTAGGAGGATTGACCGATAGAGATTTAGCAAAACCGTAGTGAGGTTCTCCTTGAGATATTAGGCGTCACACTCCGGCTTCAGAATAGCCTTCAATCAATCCTCAAGCGAAAATCGTACTTGAAGACAGAGAAAGGACCTTAGGGGAACTATTAGGATAAACTACCCATGATACACATGGACAGTGGGGATTGTTAAGGTTTCGAGAGATTTTTGTCAAAGGCCTTCCGGTGAGAGGCGTGAACCACATCATCAGATTTGTCAGGATTACTAGTAGGCTTAGGTCATGCTCTTAATAAACTCCAAGCATCAATTTTGCTTGAGATCCAGAGTTAGGTAGGTGTGCATCTGAACGAAAAGGACTTGGCAACATAGACAGCTCAGCCCGATGATATGATTACCAAACAGGCTAAGAGTGCCACCCAAGTCTTTGGATTTCAAGCAATAGCATTTGCTAAGAGTTTCCGACTACCACAACGATATTCATCCTCAACACTCTCGAGCCTGAGAACTCGGAGGTAGATGGATAAGGAAAGGTGAGAGCATCACTTCATCAAGCTCGTCATGAGACTAGGCACGACTTCTCGATATAAAAGAGTGTGACACTCCAAGGTGGAACGGAACAAAAACTAGACAAGCTCCTATTCCGCGATTTACAAAGCTTTGACCTGCCCGAAATATGGACGAGGTACCGGAGTTTGTTTCTCCTGACATCCCGAAGTGGAATGACTTGACGAAGCACAAGAATAACATGTATCAGAACACCCCAATGCAAGATAACTTGATTGTCAACAGATTGATAGGGGACTGATAATAGATTTGGATTAAGGAACGGGCTAACAACAATTTAGGATATTGCAGAAGCCCGGGTTAGCACTCTTCCGACAACTAGTGCCGACAGGGTTTCAGGAAAGGAGTTATCGAAGGGATCACAATTATTGATGGAAAACTCATTAGGAGCAATCCCGTCGTGATTCAGATGATTCCAAGACATAGAGCCTAGCCAAAGCTAGTGACGAAGAAGAGTTTTGTCGAGGAAAACAATTATGGCTGCCACCTCGAGCTTGAAGACTAACTTGAGATTTTGCCAACCTGATGTATGGTTTAACCATTTGCACCAGGGTTCAACGGAAAAGATCTTGGGTTAAAGATCAGCTTCATGCACTGGGACCCACAATAGCATAATGCTCACAAGGGTGTCAACCCTCACGAATCATTACACCTGAGCCCTAGCACAATCCGGGACCTTCGGTTCAAGATCTTGGTCTAAAGCAAAGGAGTATCTTGACGAACCACCATACTTCTTATCTTCGGAAATTAGACAAGCATGTTAACCCATAACTAAAGGTAGGAACCCAAACCCCGAGATCCTAAGGATTTAGAACTTTGCCGATGATCAGAAGAACCGTTAAAATCAAATAGAGGTAAGATGACACCGAGATCAGAGTGAATTGGATAAGGAGTAAAAAGAATCCTAGGAGGGTTTTCACAACTCATTTTTAGGTAAAAATAATTTTTACGAACTAGACTCGACATCGACCAATAGAAAGGGTTTCCTACAGGCAGTCCTGCTCTGATACCAACTTGTAACGCCCCGACCCCGGAATTATACAGAGAGGCTATGTAGTCAACACAACCATCAGTGTATAAAACAAAGATCGAGACTTGTGGAACAGAACTGGCACAAAGCATGACTCTACGACACAAAACATTTATATAGCAACTCATATAACGAGAAGAATACAAATATACAAACAAAAGGATCACAGATCCAACAATTCAACAAGCGGAAGCGGGTAGTGTTGTCTAACAACAAGAAGCAAATATATGGCCTAAGAGGCCTACAATAAACATCATCCCAGCCAGCTTGTTCCACGGTCCCAAGCTGCCACCTGGGAACCCCAGACTAGTAGTCGACGTCAACGAAGAAACCACCTAGTTGCTCGGTGTCGTCCTCCTCTGAAATACAAAATCATAGAGGCAGCAAAGAGAGACTGAGTACGATGTACTCGCAAGTTTAGTAGGGCGATATAGGCCCAATGACTGACGGAGGCTCTAAAGCTTTATATGTATTTCTTTTGCATAAAGCTAAGTTTCATAAACGGAAAATATAATTGACCCATGGCATTCGTCTACTCAGAGTATTTTACAAAGGGGTAAGAGAGTATCATTATCATCTTCGGTTCTCGACGAACCTACTCATAACCATCACCACTCATCTCACACAAAGGCACCCCCTCGACTCACCCTCGAGGAAATGAACCTTTATCACAAGTTTATTATGCAACCTCTAGCTGCCATATCAATTACGTTAACGTTATCTATGATCTTATATCCGATACCAAGATTGTCCATAACCGTGGACACGGCTTTTCGAAAAGATTAACCCTGCAGGGGTGTACTAATTCAAAGGTGGACTATTTAGGCATAGGTGTATGAACAGCTATCTATGTATTTTGTCGTAATCCCCAAAGCATCTCATATAGACATCATCATCCTCTGTATTATGCAATGTTCATGCATTGTCATGCATTCTCTATTCTATCAATTGCCCAGCTGTAATTTGTTACCCAACATGTGTAGTATTTTATTTACGGAGAAGACACCACTAGTGAACTGTGGACCCCGGTCTATTTTTTTACATCTGCAATCAAATCAACTGCTCTACTGCTTTCATTTACTGCAACCAAGCTTCCTTCCACACATACATTTAATCCTTTGTATTCAGCAAGGCCGGTGAGATTGACAACCTCACTGCTTCGTTGGGGCAAAGTAGTTTGATTGTGTTCTGCAGGTTCCACTGTCTCCCCTGCAACAGCTCTTTTTCTGGCGCCATTGCAGTTGTGGACAACCTTCTGAAGCATTTCTCACTCCTACTGGTTCGATAACCTTGGTTTCTAACTGAGGGAAAACTTGCTGTTGTGCTCCTCAAACCTTCCTCTTGGGGTGCCCAACGAAGCGTGATTGATTAACACCTCTCGCGCTATCAAGCTCTTTTTCTGGCGCCGTTGCCGGGGAGTTAAGAGTGCTCAGTAAGAAGCTTCTCGAAGTATCAAACTTCTCACTCCTCCGTCAACAGCTTTTTCTAGCGCCGTTGCCGGGGAGTAGACAAGCTTCTGCAAGGGGAGTCTCTCAGTTCCAATCTCTTTACTTTGTTTTATTCTTGCTTATTATTATTGCTTTGTCTTGTTTTGCTTTCTTATATCAAAAACACAAAAAAATTAGTGTAGAATTTATCTTGTTGCTTTCCTATATCAAAAACCCAAAAAAATTAGTTACTTGTTTTATTTCGTTTTTCTCATGTCTAGTGTCATGCCTGTTACCAGGTCCCCTGATGATCTAATCTTTACTTTTAAACAAGGGGGTGAAGAGAGTTTTAAAGAAGCATGGGAAAGAATTTTTGACTCCTATAGTCAAACCGAACCTCAGATGACCATGAGTTTGCTGCTTAAAAATTTCTACTTTGGTCTTGTTCTCTGTCATAGATATGCTTTAGATGCTATTGTTGGGGGAGATTTCCTTCATTGTGATGGGGATCAAGCTTTTATTGCCATAAAAAAGCTGGTTGCTAGTTCAACTGATAAATCTGATTCATCTCTTAAAAGCATTTATGCTAGATTAAACACTCTTGAGACAGACATATCTCACCTAAAGGAAGGGTATAATCAGATTCGCGAATATTATGACCATGTTCCTGTAAACTTTAAATCATCCATGTGGGTTCCTATAATAAAGGTTGTTATTGGAGATAGGATTTTTCATGCTCATTGTGATACTATGTCTGAGTTTTGCCTTATGCCTAAAACCATTTACGAGTCTTTGAATCTTTGGGGACTTGCTGAATGTGGAGAAAAGATATTTCTTACCAATAATACCTTCATTTCACCCATTGGAACAGCTGAAGGAGTGTTTACAAAATTCTTGGGAAGAACGGTGTCCACTGATTACCTTGTTATTGAATGTGCAGGAACCGGACAAATTACACTTGGGAGATCTATACTCAAACTTGTTGGAGCAATAATAGACATGGGGAAAGGTAATCTTAAGTGCACCACTTCTCCAAAAGTTGGACATACATTCCCTAAACCCAAGAGTAGGCCTAAAGGTAAAAAAAGTAAACATATTTATGAGTTTGATGCTTCTTCTCTTGGAAATACTTGATGTTCACTTTCTGCGCCTAGCTGAAAGGCGTTAAAGAAAAGCGCTTATGGGAGACAACCCATCATTTTATTTTCAGTATCTTTTCTTTTATTTGAGTCAAGAAGATTGTTTACTTCTGTAGCAACTTCTTTGTATCTTTATTTTCTTGCAATGTTGTGCCAAGTAAGGTCTCTAGTAGAAAGTTTTTGCTATATTTTGATTTCTGCACAGGAAACAGATTTCTGTTTGTCACCGTTAAATTCGTCATTTATTCCAGAAGCGACGAAATGCTTTGAGATTTTGTGTGCTGAATCTTCATATATGTATGAAACTTTTTCTAGTTCAGTGATTTTCGATTTGAGCAACTCTAGTGCCTCGAAAAAATTCGTCTTTACAGACTGTTCAGATTTTGACAGATTCTGCCTTTTATTGTGCATTGCTTCTTTTGCGATGTTTACTTGGATCTTTTTGATTCTTTGAGCATCAGTGGCTGTAGCTAATGTTATAATGCATTAAGGTGTGCTTGTGTCACATTAGAACTTGTGAATTTTTGGTTTATGCACTAACCCTCTAATGAGAATTACTTTGAGTTTGATGTGGTGGAAGTTTTCAAGTAAGCAAAAGGGACGATATAATGAGATCAAGAAGAGTGAAAAGCCTAAGCTTGGGGATGCCCCGGTGGGTCATCCCCAGCAAATTCAAGAGGACTCAAGCATCTAAGCTTGGGGATGCCCAAGGCATCCCCTTCTTCATCGACAAAACTATCAGGTCATCTCTAGTGATACTATATTTTTATTCCACTACATCTTATGTATTTTGCTTGGAGCGTCTGTTTTTATTTTGAGTGTGTGTTTTAGTTTGCTTAATAAGTTGGATCCTAGCATTCTTGTGTGGGAGAGAGACACGCTCCGCTTTTTCATATGAATACTCTTGTGCTTCGCTTATATTTGTTGAGTATTCTTAGCTACTGTCTGTTTTTAGTAAGCTCTCGCTTTTAGCATGTTATCTTGTTTAGAGCTGCTAGTTCTTTGTGTTAAGCTCTCTTTTGTTTCACTCTTATTTGTTAGAGAGTTGTTTTAGTTGCTTGGTTGATGTGTTAGATTGGAAAATGCTATGCTTGTGATAATGGTATGAAATAGAGAAAAGCTGCATAGTCTTGTAGACCATTGTGTAGATAACTTGCTCCTCTTCAATTGTTTTGAGGTATTAAAATAACTAATGGTTAAAATTTGTTGGCTAATGTTGTTAAGAGCTGATTAGTGAAGATGTGTTAGTAGAGCGTGGAGCCGTACTTTTCTGAACTAAAAACAACTTAAGTCAATAGTGCTTTAGTGTCGTGATTTCCTCTTAGTTGAAAAGAAGTTTCTAATGGTATAGTTACTGCAACGGTCGGGGAAGCCAACGGGGCACTTGTGTCGCCGCCACGATCCCTCTCGGGGTGTCTCTAACCATTGGTAAAACTTTGATACTGTTAGTTGTTTGCAATATATGACATGCTATGTGAGTTTTTGGTTTTTGGCACTTCCACCTCCATATTTTGCTAGCCTCTTCGGTGCTTTGCATTGCCCTTTTTCACATTGAGATTGGTGCATACTTCGCAAGTACATCCAACCCCGTGGGAGATCTCCATCTTGTTCTCCTACACATAAGCCAACTATCTTCCTCAAAACAGCCACCATATCTACCTATCACAGCATTTCCATAGCTGTTCCGAGATACATTGCCATGCAACATCCATCATTTACATTACATGACTTTATGTCATTTTTACTTCATTACCATATAGTATTGCTTGACCATTTGAGTTAGTGTGATGCGTGGTTTTCCACATGTGTTACATCTTTTCCACACTACGCTCGGTCTTGCATATCCACCATGCACCATGTATTAGTCTTTGAGTTTTGAGTACACCAAAAAGTGTGATGATCATCTTGTAAAATAGAGTGTTGCCTCTACCTGTGAGCATATTGAAAAGAGTCCAAAGTGGCCAATCAAAAGAGTCCAAAAGAGACCAATGAGAGAAAAATATAAAAGAGCCACAAAGGACTCAAAAAGCAAAAAGCAAAAAGATAAAAGAAAAAAGAATATAAAATGAGAGAGGGGGCAACACTACTATCCTTTTATTCCACACTTGTGCTAGTAGCACCTACATCATTGTAGTGAGTTTTCATGCTTCATTAGTATAACTATGTGGGGACCAAACGTTATAGAACTTGGCTTGTATATTCCAACGATGAGCCTCCTCAAGTGATCTCTAGGTCTTCATGAGCAAGCAAGTTGGATGCACCCCCACTAGTTCCATTGGAGAGCTTCCATTCATATAGCTCTATGTGCATCCGTTGCACGGCAATCACTACTCCTCATTCAGTGTCTACTACGGGACTTCCTCTTGTCTTGTGGTTACCTCTTCCACTGTTTGAGCCTTTCTTTTTGGCCTTCCAAACCCCCATTATTATTCTCTTTGACATAACCTCATGGTGCCAAGCCTTCTTCTTGCTTGTATTAGTTGAGTGGACTACATAACAGTTGATAAGTTAAGTGGATGGATTAAGGACACTTGACTTGAGCTTGGCTATTTCTATTATTAACTGAATTTGATGCTTTGAAGATTGATTGACATTTTACATTGGAGACACAATTTACTATTCTTCTTTCTAAACCTTATGTATGGTTCCTAGTCTCCAACACGCTGATTCATGAAAAGTTCTAGCTTCTTTTAGCTAGCATTTGTTAATCATTGTTTGCTTAATGTCAACTATAGACAATTGTTTTGGATCACCTTATTCACATCATGTGTTTTGCATTACTATGTTGATCTAGATTGTGAGTTTGCATGTCTCCTAAGAAATTATTTGTTATCGTTCTACCTACTCGAGGACGAGTAGAACTAAGCTTGGGGATGCTGATACGTCTCCAACGTATCTATAATTTCTTATGATCCATGCTTGTTTTCATACCATTTGCTACATGTTTTGTTTACATCTTATAGCATTTCTATGCATTTTTGGAACTAACATATTAACAAGATGCCCCAGTGCCAGTTCCTGTTTTCTGCTATTTTTCCGTTTCAGAAAAGTACTTAAGGAAATATTCTCGGAATCGGACGGGACAAAAACCCAGGACCTTAGAAGTTCGAGGACTACACGGAGTCAAAAGGAGAGACGGAAACGAAGCCTGGAGGGGCCACACCATAGGGTGGCGCGGGGCCCCTACCTCGCGCGCCACCACATGGTGTGGGGCCCCTGCAGCCCCTCTGACGCCGCCCTTTCGCCTATATAATCCCCCCGACGAGAAAACCCTAAGTACCCGATCAAAATTCCAGAAAAACATCCATCGCCGCCGCCGTCGTCAACCCTAGTTCAGGAGGGTTCTGAAGCTCTCCCCGGCACCCTGCCGGAGAGGGGAATCATCGCCGGAGGGCTCTACACCACCATGCCCGCCTCCGGACAGATGTGTGAGTAGTTCATCCTTGGACTACGGGTCCATGCAGTAGCTAGATGGTAGTCTTCTCCTCTTGTGCTATCATGTTTAGATCTTGTGAGCTGCCTATCATGATCAAGATCATCTTATTGTAATGCTACATGTTGTGTTTGCTGGGATCCGATGAATAGAGAAGTACCTTGTGATGTTGATTATTGATATTATCATGTCTATGTTATTTGTGATCTTGCATGCTTTCCGGTACTTGTAATTGCCTTGATCAAGTAGTTGCTTGTATCTCCAAAGGGAGTATTTATGCTAGATAGTGGGTTCGGTCCCTGTGTGCCTTGGCTTGAGTGACAGAAACATATAAGGACGGGGGAGTGCCGTTGCTACTAGGAAGTAAACTTTATGCACAGTTCTTCATGCAATTGTCTGTTGCTTGCAACTTAATACTGGAGAGATTTTACGGTATGTTATCTCAAAGGTGGACTATTTAGGCATAGGTGTATGCTTGGAACATATATCTATGTATTTTTTCGTAATGCCCAAAACATCTCATATAGACATCATCATCCTCTGTATTATGCAATGTTCATGCATTGTCATGCATTCTCTATTCTGTCAATTGCCCAGCTGTAATTTGTTACCCAGCATGTGTAGTATTTTATTTATGGAGAAGACACCACTAGTGAACTGTGGACCCCGGTCTATTTTTTTACATCTGCAATTAAATCAACTGCTCTACTGCTTTCATTTACTGCAAACAAGCTTCCTTCCACACATACATTTAATCCTTTGTATTCAGCAAGGCCGGTGAGATTGACAACCTCACTGCTTCGTTGGGGCAAAGTAGTTTGATTGTGTTCTGCAGGTTCCACTGTCTCCCCTGCAACAGCTCTTTTTTGGCGCCATTGCAGTTGTGGACAACCTTCTGAAGCATTTCTCACTCCTACTGGTTCGATAACCTTGGTTTCTAACTGAGGGAAAACTTGCTGATGTGCTCCTCAAACCTTCCTCTTGGGGTGCCCAACGAAGCGTGATTGATTAACACCTCTCGCGCTATCAAGGTGGTGATTCAAGCAGGGCGGCAAGGCGGGCGCGGGAACGTCATCGGCCGCGGGTGACGGCGGCTAACAGGGCCGGGCTGACAAAATCCGAGGCCCTGTACAAAAGTGTAAAATGGGCCCCACCTCGCTAGAAATATATATTATTTTTTAGCAGTATAAAAAAATACAACACTCAAGTAGTTTCTGGGCGTCTAGGCCTGTTTAACACCTACATCTATTAGTTTTGGATACATCTGAATTATTTAGATTTTAATAACTAGAAAAAAAACTTGCAAAATCTCAAAGTTCTATAGCAGGAAAGCTATCCCAACAAGTATATGTACGTAGATAAGCTCATTGTAAGAACTACCCCCATGAGAAGAATACAATAACTCTATATTAAATTTACCTCACAATTTATAAATAAAAATTATAGTGAGAAATCATTTAACTTGAATCTGTGAGGTTTATGAGAAATTTGAATATGAAAAGTCATGACATCTCAGTGCAATTTTTCTGACAAGCTTAATATTTGTAACTATAGATTTGTTTCAAGAGTAGGTATAGTGTGTTTTATACATGCTAAATAGCTTCGTGATGGCTTGTGTAAATTTTATTCAATGCTAATAGAATGCATATTCAAGTATTTGCATCATCAGGTAAAAAAAAAAGTATTTGGATCATTGGCATCAGACAGAACAGTACAATACAGGAGGAAAAAGTGATAGAAAACTGGTCCCGTTGAAGAATCGAACCTACGAGTATCATCACTACCACCAGCGTAGACCAAATAGCAACTTGGCAGAACTGATAATGTGATAGAGTATCATCACTACCACCTATAAAGGAACCAAATAAATTTTGGGCCCCCAAAAATTTGAGGCCCTGTACGGCCGCACGGGCTGCACTCCCATGGGCCCGGGCCTGGCGGCTAACGATTCGGACGACGGTTGTAGCGTGGATGCCCTATTCATCTTCCTCCCCCGACTTATCGTTTTGCTATCGGAATGCGTGGCGCGGGCTATCGGAAACCACGCGACCTGCTCCTTTATAAGACCATCCCGGGGGATGAGTGGGCTATGATTGAACTGTGCTACAAGCAAAGCCTAGTTTCCTTAACATTTCCTTGACCCCGCGGGGACGATGCATTGTGAAATGCTGGAAGGGCTAGCTGAATTAAAAAGTACTCCTAGATTTAAACTTTTTATATGCTGAAAGGTTTTTTTTTACGGACACAAAATTACCTCCCGGATCGCCTCCGCACGTCGACTAGCCTAGTTCCCCCCTAAATTAATTCCCCCTGGCTGCTGCCGGCGGCAGCGCCGGCGGTGGTGGCGGCACCCGTCTCGCTGAAGGCGGAGGGCTGAGGACGCATGTAGAGGCGGTGCAACGGTGCGAAGGAGCACGGCGTCGGACGCATGCGATGGTGGCCTATGGAGTTGAAGACGAGCTGCGGCGGCGCTGGCGATGGAAGATCGGACGTGGACGGCCTCGGTGGCGCGATCTGGCTATGGTGTGCGGCGGCGGCGACAACGGGCCTGCCTGCGCTGGTCTGTGCCGATGGCGGTGCGCATCAGATGGTGGGGTGGACGCGTCGTGTGCTGCTCTGGGCGGCGTAGTATCGTGCGCCCCATCCGTGCCGGACGACCAGCGTGTCGGTGGCGTTCGTCTTCTCCTCTGCAGCCGGCCGGCGGCGAGGGGCTGCATGGTCGGCTTGAATAAAGGTGGTTTGGCCCTGCTGTTCTTCGCGTGCCAAGTCATCGATCTGCTACATGTCGGTCTCCTCGATCTGGCCGCCGCCGAGTTCTGGCTTTCGGCTCGGAGATTTCTGCAGATGATTGGCGCATGGCACCACTGGATATCTTGATCGGAATTGCTCCGATCGTGCGCGCCCTTCTCTTCAGCCAAGATGCTTTCGAAGGGCGTGGCGCGAAGCTTCGCTGCCTTACCGTTGTCGTGGAACAGTCTATATAGATTTTCATGGTTAGGACTGTGGTGAAGAAAGTCATGGTGGCTATGATTGGAGGCCTGGTATGGCAGAGAGGAGATTTCTGTGATGAAGACTTGCGACACAGGTTTTCTGTGTGTCGGGTGTTTGAAAGGACAAGGATGTCGCATAGAGGGGGTGGGGGTGAATAGGCTATTAACACCTTTTCTAATTAGGGGCTTGATAATTGCGGAATAAAACTATGTGTTTAAATTAACAAGCCAACTACCTAATATTCTAGGTTCACCTATGTGCACCAACAACTTATGCTAAGCAATTCAAGCAACAAGGTGATAGCAAGATATAAACTTCAAGCACGAAGTCTATCACAATGTAAATTGCATAAGTAAAAGCTCGGATATAGAAATAACCGAGGCACGCGGAGACGAGGATGTATTCCCGAGTTCCTCCTTGTTAAGGGAGTACGTCTCGTTGGAGGGGTGTGAGCTCGCCACAAGAGGCGTACTCAAGATGCCACAAAGGCCTCACCCTATTGTCCGATGAACCTCACCCAAGGGCTTGGTTCACCTTCCACTATCGGAATCCTTCAGGGCGGATTCCGACGCCCTTTACAACTCTTCTTGGGGCACACACCCACAACTCAATTGGGGGCTCCCAAACTCGTGCCGAAGCTTCACACGAAGACTTCGCGGCACCTCCAAACCGTCTAGGGTACACAATGCACCCAAGAGGAAATAAGCTCTTGGGAACACAATGCACCCAAGAGTAACAAGCTTCTCAACGTCGATCTTCACGCATCACTGTAGGGAGAGCAACCCGATGCAACTAATGCAAAAGGCAAGAACACACTAAGTGCTCAAGTCCTTCACTCTCAAATTCCAACCAAGCAACTAATGCTTTGGGGGGAATAAGAGAGGAAGAACAAAGGGGATGAACACAAAGCAACCCCAAATCTAGATCCACTAGGTTCCCCTCACTTAGAAGAGAATTTGATTGGTGGAATGGTAGATCTAGATCTCCTCTCTTGAATCCCTAAAATTGGGCAAGAATCATTGGAGGTATTGAGAGGAATGAAGCTCACAAGTTTGCAACAATGGAGGAGAGAGGAAATGAGCTGAGCAAAGTGAGCAGCCAGCTCTTGGGGAAGAAGGGGGATTTTTATAGCCCCTCCCCAAAAACTAGCCGTTGGGGCCTTTTCAGGCCGGAGACTTCGGTGTAAGTGACCGGAGACTCCGGTCTGTGCCGGACATTCCGGCCAGACTCCGGGTACTCCGGGTCATCGGGGAAGGCCGAATATTCCGGTCCAGAGGGGCGGAGACTCCGGCCTGGCCGAAGACTCCGGACCCCCTCCGGGGGTGTTCCGGACCCCTATCTAGTACCGCACCACAAAGACGCAAACGAGCTGAGAAAAACTGGGGCCGGAGATTCCGGGTCCCATGGGCCGGAGACTCCGGTGGGGCCGGAGACTCCGCCCCATCTCTGGGGTACCTCTGGACCGAGTCCAGAGACGCACCACACAAAAATGATCGGCAGCGAAAACAAGAGAGATCGTAGACTCCGGTCATTTGGACCGGAGACTCCGGTTTGACCGGAGACTCCGGACCATCTCCGGGGTAGATCCAACAGCAAATCCAAAGCCCCATATCTTTTGCGAATGAACTCCGTTTTCGACAATCTTGGACTCGTTGGAATCGTCACAACGAGCACAACAAGATTATGCAGAGAAACATCATAGTCCAACAAGATATTATAAAGACAAATGGGGAAAGTTAAAGACTCTTTTTTGCAAACCGGAAAAGCTATAACTTTTGCAATTGAAGTCCGAAAGAAGTAAAACCAATTTTGTTGAAAGAGGACGACAAAGGCAACCTTTGAAAAAGGCAAACGAGCAATGGAGATTTTCCAAAGAGATGAAAGAAATAAATCTTCCGCATGGGTGAACCGGCAAAATCTCCAATACCGAAAACACAAGAGAAGACGCAAATGCAAACCGTTTTCGGTGAACTTGGCCTTGTCATGACAAGCACGACAAGCACCAAGACCACAACACGATATGAGACAAATAAGAACCAATAAAGATGATTGCATGGATGCAAAGGTTTGAGCTCTCCACGAATGATACGATCACGATACTCGGTCGAGAGCCCCTCTTGATAGTACGGCTATCTATCCTATAACCCGGTCTCTCAACTAACATCGTGAGACCGGTAAAAAAAAAGCCCTATCAAGATCATACCTTTGCCTTGCGCATTAATCCACTTGAGGTTGATGAAGACGATCTTCATCTCCTCAAGACGAACCACCTTTCTTGATTGCGCTTCGCTTGATGAAGAAACACATGACGCTCCCCCATACACCAAGATGGGAGAAGCACACTTCGGCATATCTTCACTTGGGCTTGAGTGTTGATCAATCCGCACATAGCCTTGATCAACACATACTCTTCTTCTTTTTCATCCCTTAGCCTTGATTCCAACGAATGGAGATCAAGCAACTCAAATGGACACACCTACAAATATAGCTCAATGCAAACATTAGTCCATAGAGATTGTCATTAATTACAAAAACCATGCATGGGGGCAACCATGCACTTTCAATCTCCCCCATTTTGGTAATTGATGACAATCCCTTATTAAGAGGGTTTATATTATAAATAAAGCATACTTGCAAGACAAACTAGAAAGGATGCAAAGTGCATTAAAGGCAAATGCTACAAAAGCATAAAACCCAAATTCCCTTAAACCCTCTAAACTTCTCCCCCATTGGCATCGATTGCCGAAATGGGAAGAAAAATTTAGAGAGCCAATAAAATATGAGTTCCTCCATAAAGGTGATGACAATCCCTTTTAACGAAAAATAGAGGAAATCAAACTATATTGAGGAACAAAAGATTGCAAGAAGGATGAAATAATTTTAAACATCTCCACAAAGGAGAAAATCAATCAAAAAGATCCAAAGTGAGAGTTCTAAATAAATCCGGAGAAGCTCCCCAATGTTCATGCACAAATGAGGAGTGCACAAATATGTAATCCTTGCTCCCCCAAAATCATCTAGAACACTCAACAAGTGCAAGAGTGCATAATGCAAAAGCAAATCATAGCACTTGCACCAAAGATGTGGTTGAGCCATAGAAAGTTACCAATTTTCAAAGATTCAACATAAGATAGGCCCAACCGAGATAAAACGACCCCTTTTTTTAAAGAAATATGTTCACAAGCTTAGGGATACCAGTTGGAAATTAAAACCAATTGAAAATGCCAAAAGCTAGTGAGATCATTTAGCTAATAAAACTCAACATGCTCACCATGGTAGGCATGAGGTCAAAGATCTTCAAGAAATACATGAGTGTGCAAAGATACCAATAAACAATAAGACAAGCACTCATGAGACAAATTTAGAGCCACCAAAGAATTATAGATGAAAACAAGGTAGCTCAAAAGAAATAGGATACCAACTAAAAGGTGACCTCTCTCGTATGAATAGGTTTCTAAGTAGACAAATCATTGAAGATATACATCCGCAAAGAAATATATACATACGAAATGGTTCGGGAAAAAGAGAACAATGTATCCAAGAGGAAGTCATAAATATACAAACGAGATTGTTCCTTAAAAGCATAGCACATAGCTCAAATTTATCTCATTGTATATAAATGAACTTCAAATATATCAAATGCATCACACATATCACTAAGGGAACAAGGGATAGTGAAGATGCTTTGAGATAGGCAACAAGTATCACAAACAAATAATATCAATTGAAGACAAGGTTTTTGCAAATTCATCACACATATCACAAAGGTATATTAAGTGAAGGAAATAGGCCAAAACCACAACAATTGCATATAAGAGCTTTCATGCCAAGAGACAACCTACACAAGGTTGGATACTAAAAAGGTATGTATGAGATAGATACTTGTTACCGATATGACATTGGTGATGAAGAAGATGATTCTTTGGCAATCATCATAGCTTGACTCTTATAATCACGTGGTGAGAACACCTTCCTTATGGATGAGACAAGCCTCCAATGCATATCCATTGTACCTAAAACACAATTTAAGCACAAAATGGTTCCCAAACTCATTGGGTCCCATAGTAGTTAGATAAACTACAATATATAGGAAACACTCCACATAAATATGTGCATATAGATATGAAATTGAATTTCATGCACATCTTAGCCGATTTAGGATTTGGTGGAGTATCCCCTATATATTGGAACTAGAAAGGCTAGCATGCCATAAAATATATATACTAGTAAATATGCACGCATAGACTTACAAGAACCAAACGAGATATAATTTGGACGAAAACACAAAGTACACCAAGTAGAGGGCACACCAAAGTGTGACACAACAAGGTTGTCCAAATTATATCAAAATCCAAATCAACAAATGATTGAGGAAAAATCAAATCAACAAATGATTGATTCCAAAACACATCAACACATGAAGTGTGATATCAAAAGGAATCAAATCAACACAACAAATGATCGATAAGACACCAATTGAAAATAAGATACCAATTAAAACAAAAAAATCAACTAGGAGAAAAGATACCAAGAAGAGGGTGATACTTGACCGAAATCAAATAAAGTAAAATAAGGCAAAAAGGTATCAAGACTCCCACAATAAATATCAATCGGAACGAATATCTATGGAGGAGATATTAAGTTCCAATTAATACCAATTGAAGGTACCAAAACAAGATAAAGAATCAAATGCCAATTGAAAGGATGAAATATTGATAGATGGGATAGTGTTATAAATAAAAAGGAATGCTCCCCCAAGATTCATGCATTATCTTATATATTTGTGTTTGAATACAAAATGCACGCACAAGGGATCATCACTCTCCATATTTTATTGACAACACTAAACACTACCAATAACAAAAAAAATCCTTGCAAGAGGCAAAGAGGGCAATTTTAACGCAAGAGCCAAAGCAAAGAAGTTCTACACTATCCACCACAATTACTAGTATCACTTGTCATGACAAGGAGTATATTTGAGATATTTCTCGGTGGTATATAGGAATGATGTTCATGACCAACTCCACAACAAATAACCATACGGCAAGAGATAAGAATTAAAACGCCATATTGAAAAATGTTTGTTGGTAGTTTCAACTATTCAAACTAACCGGCATAGCCATGGTTAAAATAAGATGAAACAAACGGTTTCTCACATAATATATGGAAATGGATATTAGAGAAAAACCACACCAAGCAAACTCGCACAAACAAGAGCCAAAAGACAACCACAAAGGAAATTGGAACTTGTTCGAGCAAACATGCCGCATAAAAATGAGATAATTCACAATATCAAATCTAAGTGGCAAACCTCAAATGTTCACATTTTTATGAGATTGTAATATGCACATAGCTTATTACTCCCCCATAATGTGATAATTCATTTTATTATTAAATAGGAGGCAAATAAAACCAACCAGAGAAATTAATGGACATGTAGAATTTGAATTTCTCATGAATATGACTAGCACCACATAGTAACTAGATAATATTGAAATATCAATGCTAGGTGGTGTGTCTCATGTTCACAGATTTTAGGTTTGTGAATTGCACAAAGCATACCACTCCCCCAAAATGGGATGGTCCATTAATATCTCAAAGAGCCAAATTAAATCCACACAAGATCCAATAAAACTCAACTCAAATTTACACATACATGATACACAACTATCATACACAACCTTGAATAAGAAGACAAGTAGGAAAGTAGCATATCATATACAAGCACATGCTAGTAACAATACTAACACATGCAAGGGAGCAAGCAACTTTCAATGTATATAAGAGTTAAATACAAGTTACCTCAAGGAGGAAGCATTGGTTATGAGATAGGTATGTGGTAATCCAATTGACTTGGCTTGAGAGATAAAACCATGAAGATCCCTTAATTCTTCAAAAATAGTCAAGTCACCAATGTCCTCCACCATCACCTATTGATCAAGTTGAAGCTTGTTGATCCCCAACCAAGTTGGGTCCTAAGATGTAACAGCCCCAGATTAGTACCCTAAAATATGGGCCAATTTTTCACTTTTTGCTTTGCATCGCATCATGGCATACATATTTAAATTGCTAATTTCAAAATAAAGCAACACCTGGAAATTAAACTAAAGGAAGCAAACCCTTCCTACATTTCCAACCCAAAAGCAATGGCCAACTTGGCAACAACTAAATGAACTTCCAAATTGTATAGGAAGTTCCAATTTTGCATCTTCCAACCTTTTCTCAATTTCCAAATGTTGCCAAATAATAAATAGATATGAGAATTCAAATTGGCTTAATTCAATTCCTATTTTTGAAACCAAGTTAAGCTTTCCAAAAATTCAAACTAAAATCATGGGGAGCTTCAATGTTAATGTTAGAGCCTCCATGAATATTTTCATTATTTTTGGAAATATATAAATGCTCCAAATAATTACAATTTGGAAATTATTAAAAATGCCCATAATAAAACCCTATGAACAAATATGGTGCGAAACTTTTTATTTTGAAGCCAAACTTTTTGTGGAGCTTCTAAAGGTCAAGGGGAGACTCTGTGAATTTTTACAGTTTTTATAAAAATACTTTAGGGCCTCAATTAAATCACTTAAGCAGCTGAGCTTAAAAAGAAAAACAGAATTTTGGAAATGTTTAAAAATCTGACGAGTGGGGCCCTCTGTCAGTCTCTCCTCTTCCCTCTCTTCTCACTGTGCGCCATGGCGTACTGGCCCCATGCCGCCGAGGTGGCCGAGGACCATGCCGCCGTGCCCCACGTGCTGCCTGCTACCCTGCGTGGTTGAGGACCCCGCGACGCTGCCTCCCTCTCTGCCCTACCTTTCCCTCCTCACCTGCCCGGTCCCTCTCCCTCCCTATCTCTCTCGAGGCGAGCCTCCATGGCCGGGACCAGCTCGTGTTCGTCATCGCCCCATCGCCGATAGGAGCGCAGCAGAACAGATCGACGGCCACCAACGGATGCGCCTCACTCCACTCTCCATCGTGGCCCGAGGAATCGAAGGGGGGCTTCGGGAATCGATGCGGCCGCTTGTCCTTCCCCGCCTCCGTCCGACCGACGGCCGCCGCGCGTCGAGCACCATTGCATCGCCGTCCGGCCACCCCTACCCTCGCCAACCGCGGATTCATGCTCAGGATGAGCACCTCGTCCTCCGGGACCCCTCCCTTCTCTCCCTCTCCCTCTCACTCGTCCTGGCGCCGAAGGCCGACGCCAGCTGCCGCTCGGCGCCGTCGTTCCCGCTACCCCGATGACCTCTAGCTAGCGACGCCGCCGTTCTAGACCCTCCCGTAGGACGCCGCTTCGAACGCGCCCTGCCTGCGCGTCCCCGCATGTCGGGTTCCGCCATGCCCGTCCGTGTCGGCGCCGCGGTCACCACGTCGGCCGCGCCGGTCGTGGCGTTTGACCGCTGACGCGCGCGTGCCCGGCTGCCCGGCCTGGACCCGGCCTCCCTCACGGCTTGGGCCGTCACAAGGCCGGCCGGCTCGGCCACTGCCCCGGCCTGCGCCCCAGCCTGGGCCGGCTAAAGGCCGGTGCCTTCGGGCACCTGCCCGGCCTTTCACCCGGCCTGGCCGGCCTGAAGCCGGCCTGTCTGGCTTTAGTTTTTCCTTTTTAATTAAAAAGGCAAATGAAAACTTTAATATCTTTTCAAATAAGGTTCCAAAAATTACAAGTTAAATATGAAATTGCTCAGAAACACATTTCCTATCATTTGGGAACATTGCCATGCCCTTTTGAATAAATAATTTCTCCTTCTTTTAAGAATTACTAAAATGGTAAAAATGAGACCTAAATTGGGAAAAATCATATTTCGATAAATATTGATCCACCAATTATGAATGAAATGTCAATGTGATCACCTTGTCAAATGCTACTAAACCATGCTAATCTTACACCATGATCACAAATATGTATTTGATGTTATTCATAACTTGTTTAAATGAATTAAATTCCATTGTTTATTAAATTCTCCATTTATTCATCGGTGCTCCGAAAATTACAAATAAGGTACTAAAATGATCGGAAGAACAAACCCTGTCTAATCATGTCATATCCATGCATATTTGAGCAAATTCTGAATAATGTAATCATTTATGACAATTGGACATTAAGTTAAATATGGGGTGTTTTCCAAATAATTGCCTAATTATTTGGAACTCCATTTAATTTGTTAAATAAAATAAATGTTGATATCTTTGCATCAACTTGCCATGTCATCATGTGATTGTGCATTGCACCTTGTTCTCTTGTGATTTATTTGTTCTTTTGTATTATTTTTGGGTATCGATAGATTTCAGAGTCGAGGGTTCCCCTATCTACCCCGACGAGCCGTACTACACGCCCCGGCAGCAAGGCAAGAGATAACCTAACCTTCTTGGCATCTAGCATCCTATGATTTTATCAACTTATTTTATCCACCATAATATTGCATGCGATTCAAATGTCTCTTTTTTATCAAGATGTAGAAGATCCTATGAATGCATGTTTATCCCCTGAACCATCACATGCTTCCCCTCCTATAAACCCTAGGTTTGATGTGTTGGCCGGAGACAAAGATATAATTGTTGTTATATTAGCTATGCTTAGCCATGCTTAGTCAGATGATATATTTTTGTCCGGTGATTTAATTCCATTATTATGAATGGTGGTGGAATGTTCGGACATGATGGTTACTCGTGGTGGATAATTAATTTGCTAAAAGGCTTGGATGAGTTGCCATCGGGGATGGTGTTTTGCCTCATTCATGCCGCCTAGGATGAAAGTGCTTTTAGCTAGAACCAAGAACCGAGCGTGCTGCCATTGGTGGGTGTATGGGCGCCTTACTAACTGAATAACTTGTGCGGGCGTATCCAAGGGTCCTCTAGTTCAGTTTTCCATTTGCGTGTGAGTGGAAAAGATGATGTTGATGAGGATTTGTGTTTAGGGCGTGGCGATGGGGCAGGGGCTGAGATAGGCTGGGTAAACTTGCCCTGTGGCCACAGATGACTCTTGGGTAGTCTCATGCGAGGTAAAGGTTTAACCGCGCCCGCTTGCCGGCCTTCCCCGGAAGAGGGCCAATCAGGTGAGCCGGACGGTACCAATGGGTAAATTAGTACACCCTTGCAGGGTAAATCTTTTCGAAAAGCTGTGTCCACAGTTATGGACAAACTCTTGGGAAAGGCGGATTAGCTCATAGATATCATTAACCTAATTGATATGGCAGCTAAAGGTTGCATAATCGACTTGTGATAAAGGTTCATTTCCTCGAGGGTGATTCGAGGGAGTGCCTTTGGTGGAGATGAGTGGTTTGGCTACAAGTAGGTTCGCCGAGAACCAAAGATGAACTGTTATCCTCTTATCCCCTTTATGAAAAATATTCTGAATAGACGATGCCTTGTGTCTTTTTGAATCTTTTAAATGAAAATCTAGCTTTATGCAAAATAGCTACATTATTCAGCTTTAGAGCCTCCGTCAGCATCGGGCCTATATCGCCCTACTAAACTTGCGAGTACATCGTACTCAGTCTCTCTTTGCTGCCTTTATATTTGTATTTCAGAGGAGGACGACACCGAGCAGCTAGGTGGGTTCTTCGTGGACATCGACTAGTAGTCCGGGGTTCCCAGGTGGCAGCTTGGGACCGTGGAACAAGCTGGCTGGGATCTTTTATTTGTAGGCCTCTTAGGCCATATATTTGCATCTTGTTGTTAGACAACACTACCCGCTTCCGCTTGATGTATTATTGGATCTGTGATCCTTTTGATGTGTACTATCTGTATTCTTCTCTTATATGAGTTGTTATATGCTTTTGTGTCGTAGAGTCTGTGATGTGCCAGTTGTTCCACAAGTCTCGGTCTCTTTACTATACATGGAAGCGATGTCTGAGCTTATGGCATGATCGAGGTGTTGTGTGCCGATGATCCATTCCGAGCACACCTGCCAATGAGTTTTGGCCTGGGATTGGTAACCCAGTAACCCTCGATTGTGTAGCATGACCGGTTACATAACATTCCACTGTATAGTTCTGGGGTCGGGGCGCTACATAAGATGTTAGTCACAATAGGCTTGGGAACCCAAATGGTTTTTTTTCTTGACACCACTTTGAGCTCCCACATACTTGGCAAACACATTGCCACTTCTATCCTTCCCAAGAGAATAAATATCATCAATTATGATAGGGTTGGATGAGGTACCGTTAGTGCATGAAGAAGCAAAATGACCTTTGCCACGGCAAAGGTAGCAACACCGACTCTTCTTCTTCTTAATAGGCTCCTCAACTTGAGGAGCAATAACTTGAGTCTTCTTGGGAGGTGGCCTTTGTTCAACACGTGGTTGAGCACGAGATTGAACAAGAGGCCGCTTCCCTAGTTGCTTCTCACTAAGAGGCTTCTTCTTCATTGGGCAATCCCTAACATGGTGCCCTTCAATCTTGCACTTGAAGCAAGTGATCTTGGCCGGATTCTTGATTTGAACTTGGCCCTTCTTCTTGGTGAGCTTGGACTTGTTCTTGTTGTTGGAGTTGAATCCAAGTCCACTCTTGTCATTTGGGGATTGTTGCACACTCAACATGTTGTCAAGAGCACTCTTCCCTTCATGACGCTTTTCCAAGCCTTTCTTCAAAGAAGTGACTTGGGTCTTGAGGTCTTTTATTTCCTCTAGATGATTAGTGGCAACAAAAGCACTAGAGGAAGTAGAAGCTTCATTGCAATGACAACAAGGCAAGACAAGTAATTCATCACAAGAGGTACTAACATTGTGAGTGGATGAACTACTAGGACTAGCACATGGCAATGTAGCATTTTTAGTTATGGTTGTGCTAATATCCACATGAGGCTCACAAGATGTTACCTTGGTAGTGATAGCCTCATGAGCTAACTTTATACTAGCATAGGATGCTAGAAGATCATCATTAGAGCTAGATAGCTTTTTATGACTTTCTTCCAACTCCCTATACTTGCTAGTTAGCAATTCAAGTTGAGCCCTTAGCTCAACATTTTCCTTCAAAGTAGATGCTTCACAAGAAATGGAGTTAGTAGCACAAGCATCATTAGCATTAGGAATAGAGGAAGACATAACAAGCTCATCATTTTTAGATAGTTGAGTTTGGAGTTGATCGTGAGACAAGATAAGGAGAGAGTGTTAACGTTCCAAAGCCTTTTGAGCTTTGTCACGTCTCTCTATATCCTCAATTAGTCTAGCATTGCCAACACCAAATTCAACCTTTTCTTTTTTAAGCATTTTATATTTGGAAATGGCATGATCACGTTCTTCAATAAGTTTAGCAATAATAGCATCGTGAGATTCCTCAATATTCTCAAGTTTCTCCTCAAGAGAAGCCCGAGTCTCTTGCTCTTCCTCAAGAGCATCTTCTAAAGTAGCCTTTTCCATAGCAACATCTCTTTCTATCTTACCCTTTTCTTCAAGGCTTGCTTCCAAAGCCTCAATAGTTTCATGGCGCTCAACAAGGGCACCCATGATTTCATAGAGGTTATCACAAGCATTTTTATTTTCAGAAAGAGCCTTAAGAATCATTATGCCTTTCTCATGAAGGAGAGCATCATTATTTTCCTCATCATCTTCTTCATCATTATTATTATTATTATTATTATCATCGCTAGAAGAAGATTTAGCCATAAGGCAATGATGGGTGGATGAAGAGGAATGATTAATTTTTGAACTACTCAAGTTCACATCTTGTTGCATAGCAAATTGGGTTTCCTCTACATTATTATTAATGCAAGAGTTAGAGGGAACACAAGTAATTTTATCATGGCAACAAGATAAAGTAAGCATATCATAAAGAGATTTATCCAAGCAAGTTTTAGATGATATGCAAGGACTTTCAACACTAGCATGTAGATCATTTATATTGCTATGTGTGTTTAGGTCCAAAGAAGAAGCATTGCAACAAGATAGAGATAAGTGATCATCAACAATGAGCTCACTATCCAAGTTGCAAAACCCATCACTACTCACGATTACATTGGTTTGTGGCTTACCACATTTTGGTGAAGTAGACGAAGACGAGAACTCGTCACGGCCGGAGGTGGAGGGAGAGAAATCATCCTCAATAGAGTTGGACACTCCATATTTATCTTGAAGCTTGGTCCAAAGCTCATGAGCATCCCGGAGAGGCATGTTTGACTCGAAAACTACAACATTCACAAATTTGCAAAACTCATTAGAAGATAGAGCATCTAGATATAAGTTTTTCTCATCCTCTAAAGTCGTACTTTCGTAATCCTTTGGAGGAGAAAAACCTATATCTAAGATACGCTCAATATTGGGGTCCAAGACCCGTAAGTGACTAAGCATGTGAGTTTTCCAAACATTAAAATTTGTGCCATTGAATATAAACATGGAATTGTGCACTAATCCTCTAAACGACATCTTGACTCTCTAGGCGGTGAAGCCCACAAAGAGAGCTGAGGCTCTGATACCAATTGAAAGGACAAGGATGTCGCCTAGAGGGGGGGGGGGTGAATAGGCTATTAACACTTTTTCTAATTAGGGGCTTGATAATTGCGGAATAAAACTATGTGTTTAAATTAACAAGCCAACTACCTAATATTCTAGGTTCACCTATGTGCACCAACAACTTATGCTAAGCAATTCAAGCAACAAGGTGATAACAAGATATAAACTTCAAGCACGAAGGCTATCACAATGTAAATTGCATAAGTAAAAGATCGGATATAGAAATAACCGAGGCACGCGGAGACGAGGATGTATTCCCGAGTTCCTCCTTGTTAAGGGAGTACGTCTCGTTGGAGGGGTGTGAGATCGCCACAAGAGGCCTACTCAAGATGCCACAAAGGCCTCACCCTATTCTCCGATGAACCTCACCCAAGGGATTGGTTCACCTTCCACTATCGGAATCCTTCGGGGCAGATTCCGGCGCCCTTTACAACTCTTCTTGGGGCACACACCCACAACTCAATTGGGGGCTCCCAAACTCGTGCCGAAGCTTCACACGAAGACTTCGCGGCACCTCCAAACCGTCTAGGGTACACAATGCACCCAAGAGGCAACAAGCTCTTGGGAACACAATGCACCCAAGAGTAACAAGCTTCTCAATGTCGATCTTCACGTATCACCGTAGGGAGAGCAACCCGATGCAACTAATGCAAAAGGCAAGAACACACTAAGTGCTCAAGTCCTTCACTCTCAAATTCCAACCAAGCAACTAATGCTTTGGGGGGAATAAGAGAGGAAGAACAAAGGGGATGAACACAAAGCAACCCCAAATCTAGATCCACTAGGTTCCCCTCACTTAGAAGAGAATTTGATTGGTGGAATGGTAGATCTAGATCTCCTCTCTTGAATCCCTAAAATTGGGCAAGAATCATTGGAGGTATTGAGAGGAATGAAGCTCACAAGTTTGCAACAATGGAGGAGAGAGGAAATGAGCTGAGCAAAGTGAGCAGCCAGCTCTTGGGGAAGAAGGGGGCTTTTTATAGCCCCTCCCCAAAAACTAGCCGTTGGGGCCTTTTCAGGCCGGAGACTTCGGTGTAAGTGACCGGAGACTCCGGTCTGTGCCGGACATTCCGGCCAGACTCCGGGTACTTCGGGTCATCGGGAAAGGCCAAATATTCCGGTCCAGAGGGGCGGAGACTCCGGCCTGGCCGGAGACTCCGGACCCTCTCCGGGGGTGTTCCGGACCCCTATCTAGTACCGCACCACAAAGACGCAAACGAGCTGAGAAAAACTGGGGCCGGAGATTCCGGGTCCCATGGGCCGGAGACTCCGGTGGGGCCGGAGACTCCGCCCCATCTCCGGGGTACCTCTGGACCGAGTCCAGAGACGCACCACACAAAAATGATCGGCAGCGAAAACAAGAGAGACCGGAGACTCCGGTCATTTGGACCGGAGACTCCGGTTTGACCGGAGACTCCGGACCATCTCCGGGGTAGATCCAACAGCAAATCCAAAGCCCCATATCTTTTGCGAATGAACTCCGTTTTCGACAATCTTGGACTCGTTGGAATCGTCACAACGAGCACAACAAGATTATGCAGAGAAACATCATAGTCCAACAAGATATTATAAAGACAAATGGGGAAAGTTAAAGACTCTTTTTCGCAAACCGGAAAAGCTATAACTTTTGCAATTGAAGTCCGAAAGAAGTAAAACCAATTTTGTTGGAAAGAGGACGACAAAGGCAACCTTTGAAAAAGGCAAACGAGCAATGGAGATTTTCCAAAGAGATGAAAGAAATAAATCTTCCGCACGGGTGAACCGGCAAAATCTCCAATACCGAAAACACAAGAGAAGACGCAAATGCAAACCGTTTTCGGTGAACTTGGCCTTGTCATGACAAGCACGACAAGCACCAAGACCACAACACGATATGAGACAAATAAGAACCAATAAAGATGATTGCATGGATGCAAAGGTTTGAGCTCTCCACGAACGATACGATCACGATACTCGGTCGAGAGCCCCTCTTGATAGTACGGCTATCTATCCTATAACCCGGTCTCTCAACTAACATCGTGAGACCGGTAAAAAAAAAGCCCTATCAAGATCATACCTTTGCCTTGCGCATTAATCCACTTGAGGTTGATGAAGACGATCTTCATCTCCTCAAGACGAACCACCTTTCTTGATTGCGCTTCGCTTGATGAAGAAACACATGACGCTCCCCCATACACCAAGATGGGAGAAGCACACTTCGGCATATCTTCACTTGGGCTTGAGTGTTGATCAATCCGCACATAGCCTTGATCAACACATACTCTTCTTCTTTTTCATCCCTTAGCCTTGATTCCAACGAATGGAGATCAAGCAACTCAAATGGCCACACCTACAAATATAGCTCAATGCAAATATTAGTCCATAGAGATTGTCATTAATTACCAAAACCATTCATGGGGGCAACCATGCACTTTCAGTGTTGAGAATTTGCAGCAACAACCTTGGTATGAGGGGGCAGCAACACAGGTGGACAACATTTCAAGTGGTGCTTCTTGAGTACCAAGCCGTGATTTTCAGGGTGAAAGCCCAAGGTCTAGCCTTCATTGGTTGTACCTGGCAATGGTCTTGCGGAAGGCATTGGTTTTGGATCCGGTCTTTCTCCAGGGTGAAAACTCAAGATCCTTGATAGGGCGATGACGACGTTGTGCATTGTTTCCTTCTTGGAGGAGGCGTCACTTTTGGAGAAGCTTTTTTGTGATCCGGGTGTTGTCCTAGGTGGTGGTTAGAGTGTTGCTGTTGCGAGTGTTTCATCACTGCAACGGGGTCTTTGTTTTATTCCTTCACTTTTTTAATTGGTTCTTGGATGTGTGTATCCTTGATATCTTTCGATATCTTGTTGGTGCAGAAGCTGGGTGTAATTGGTATCTCCGTGATATTAATATATTCTCTTTATAAAAAAAACATGGCCGTACTATTAACAGGAACGATACATCGCCATCACAAGATCAGTAGATCACCATTTTGGACTGTAAAATGTAAAATCAGATGCTCGTCTTTGGCCCAGTTAACGGGGCTGGGTAGGCGAGTAGGTGACGACTGGCTACACACCGGCAACCCCAACGCGTTCGGTTCTTGCTTGGTTTGAGGTGGTGAAGATGGTAAACGGCTGCACACCGGCAGTCCCCAGGTACATCGTCCTCCCAGCGGCAAGCTATACACCAAATGCCTCGACGCAGGTGCCGTGTCGCCGTCGGCGACGGTACAGCCTCGATACGTTTGTTGCATACATGTTGATGTATGGATTGGTGGGTGTTGCTCTGCCTCCGTGTAGTGCTTCGTGCATCTCCAATAGCGAGAGCGTCTACGCCTCTCCGGGTCTACCGCCTCATTTTGTAGTTTGTTTCGGGAAAAAGTCCATTATAAACCTTCAACTTGTAGAGGTTAGCTAAATCAAACCTCAACCTTCGAATTCGGGTCGTTGGCACACTAAACTATTGAATTCCGAGCTAAATCGAACCGTGGACATATTTGGTGCACCGGAAAAAGACAATGTCGACCAGGATTACAAGACTAGTGTTACTAACATGTGGACCATACTTGTTAGAAACTTCTTCTACAATCTTCTTCCTCTCCTCCTCTCTCTAGCAGCCCTCGCAGAGCTCCAATGTGAAACGCGCGCCGGCGACCCTCTATGGCTGGCGTCTGACGCCCGGTCGGCGAAGTGTGATGACACGCAATGCAGCCGACGGCAGGCATCTAAGCGGCGCGGCTCTAGCTCACCGAACGAGCACGATGCTCGTACAGCGGCCGCCGGCCAGACGTGCACCGCGCGCGTGCTAGCGATTCTAGCTGCATGCCACCTAGCGAGCAGCCAGAAGCAGGTGCGTACGAGGCCAGCCAGCTGCGCATGTAGCACAACAGCAGCACCACCGACGGGGGACCACTAGTAGAAAACAGGCCTTTCGTCTGGGCCATTAGTCCCGGCCGTGGCCTGGGCCGGGACTAAAGGTCCGGACACGTCGCTCCGAAAATGCCGAAGCGTACGGCACCCTTTAGTCCCGGCTCGTTAGGGACCAATAGTCCCGGTTTGAGATACAAACTGTGACTAAAGGGGCCTACGGCCCCGCTGCGCCTGGTGCCCCACCTTTAGTCCCGGTTTGTATCTCAAAGCGGGACTAATGGGCTGGCCCTATATATATGGCAGCCCCTCTCCCCTCTCTCTTGTTTTTTTCTGGTGGGAGGTGGTGTAGGTTTGTGCTAGTTTTTTTTCTTCATATGCACTAGAGGTGTTCGGTGAAATGCCTGTTAGAGCGATGCCACTTGAGTTCACACAAAACAAACATGACATGAGGTGCCCGAGCCACACTTAAGCTTCCTCCTCTTTGTTTCCAAGTGTACTAAAAGGTTAGCAACTATTTCTCATTTAGACCACGCGGTACTAATTTTAGCATCGTGATTGCGTTTGATATATAGTTGCATGATGCAGATGAGCCATCCATGGATGTACGGTGACCGACGCTCTGGCGCTTACAAAGAAGGCGTGCGTTCTTTTATCGTTGTGGCCGGGGCGAACAGCGGCGGGATGGTTTTATGTGTTGTCCATGTGTTGAATGTCGGAATGAGAAGGATTACACTTCCTCAAGAGTCATTCAGAGCCACCTGGTTCGGTCTGGTTTCATGTCCTGCTATAATGTTTGGACCAAGCACGGAGAAAGAGGGGTTATGATGGAAGACAGCGATGAAGAAGAGAACGATGATGACAACTACTGATCTATGTTCCTTGAATACGCTGATACCACAATGGCAGACAATGAAGAAGAAGGAGATGAAGAACGGGCACTAGATGAGCCTGCTAATGATTTTGGTCGGGTCATTAATTTCTGATGCAAAGCGAGACTGCAACACAACAAAGGAGAGGTTGCAGTTCGAGCAGATGTTACAGAACCACAACAAATTGTTGTACCCAACTTGTGAAGATGGCCAGAAGAAGCTGGGTAGCACACTGCAATTGCTGAAGTGGAAGGCAGAGACTGGTGTGACTGACTCGGGATTTGAAAAGTTGATGGTACTAATGAAGCAGATGCTTCCAAGAAATAACGAATCGCCCGCCAGTACATACGATGCAAAGAAGCTTGTCTGCCCTCTAGGATTAGACGTGCAGAAGATACATGCATGCCCTAATGACTGCATCCTCTACCCCGCGGTGAGAAGTACGAGAATATGGATAAAATGCCCGGTATGCACTGCATTGCGGTATAAAATGTAATGCCCTCCGGATCGGTACTATGTAGATTTGAGCGTTCCTGCCAAATCCGCATGATAACGATCTAGGACCCCCACCAAGCATAAACGTGCACATCGCCACACACGCGTTATGCGGGTGGAATTGTGATAACATTACAAAAGTTCTCGATGGAACCCACAAAAGAACATATTTATACAAGAACGACTCACCGAGTCAAGAACAAAGATACAATACAAAGATCCAAAATAACAACGGAAGCGAATAGCGTCCGACTACGGACAAGAATACAATGTGGACTAAGAGTCCTGCAGATAAACGAATGCACCATATCCCTACCTAGGCCAAGCCGGAGGGATTCCCAAGCTAACGTCGTCAGACTTCAAACCTGTCGGCTGCATTGGAATAGCAGCTCCGAAGGGGTCAGTACTATAAACAATACTGGCAAGTAATACTCACAAGATATCAAAGCTGGAATTCCGGGGAAAAGAGGGTTAGCGATTGAGGCGGCGGCAAGCAACACTAACAATTATAGAGACATACTACAACTTTCGTCTAAAAGAGACAAGGTAAGAGAGCGCATAAGAAACCAACTATACTACTACTTCACCACATAAAAACCCGCCCAAGTATTGCTCCTCGATCAACCGCCCACGAGGAAGCAATCAGGGCAACTCACACGGTGGACAAGTTTTATGGTTATTATTCAAGTAATCTATCTTACTAGTCAAGTTATAATCATCATAAGGTGCAAGTTGTCTATGATCTTTTTAGCCGCGCATTTCACCAAGTCGTCCATAACCGCGGACACGGCTTTTCAAAAAGATTTCACCCTGCAGGGATGCACAATGAACCCACACGCATCGAAACACTCGCTTAGAGGTGTACCGGTCGAGCGTTCGACGCAATACTTCCCCTTATCTACAAACAAGTCCAGGGAGCCACCTAGCTAGGTCTGATCCACCTTGAGAGTCCGGCCGAAGCTTCGAGGTGGGCCTAACCGTTGTGTGCGCGGCTTCGGGAGGAACACTCATACAATTGCCCTCCGTCCACATTCGATAAACGACCAGGCAGCAGACCTACTAAAACACCCGAACTACTTGTGGCATCTGGAAAGGTTTGAGGATCCGGTAATAGATTGTGGGGTAGGGCCCATAGAACTCCCACATGTGGTTAGTTCGCTCAGTCTTGGATCAGCGGAAAAGAACTCGGGTCATAGGCGACACTAGCAGAACAAAACACCACGATTGGCCTTCCGCGCGTTGCCTTATCTTTATTAATTATTCCATCGGCAACAGAAATTAAAGATTACCATTTTAGTTGAGCCTAGTTATCATGTTAACAACAAGACTAGATAAGAGATAACAGGACATCAAGCAAGCACCTAAGCATGCACTACGACCCGCAAGGCTAACAAGGTAAACAAGCAACAAGTAATAGGATGTGGAGTGTAGCTATAATCATGGCTGCCAGGTAAACATGCAAATAGGATCGGGACACAAGCATCGCAACATAAGGCTAGCAAAGAACAAAGGATAGGTGGAGTAAGAGATAGAAAACAAGAAAAGATAGCAAGAGTATCACTTGCCTGCAATCCTGTAGAGGTAGCAGAACCTGTCGTTGCTCACATCAACTCAACGTCCTATTCCCGAATAAGCAACGAACACTGGAAACATAAAAGATGCATTTTACTTCTACGGCAAAAGAACCGGCATGTTGATGACATGATGCATGACAAATTAAATGTTGTCCAATTTTATTCCTAACACATGGCAAATCATTTTAAATGGGATCGGTGCACAATATAGATGCATCGGACAAAACCCCATAATTAAATTAATTTAATTTGACTAAATGGATAAAGGTTCAATGTTAATTAAGCATGCATGATTTTAGATAAGATACGCATATATGGTATAGGGTTAGGGTTGGGGTCACATCGGATTCGGGGAAACTTCGGATTCGGATCGGAAGTAGTCGATGTAGTCGAAGTAGTCGTTCGTCCGGAGTCGAAGTAGTCGACGTCGTGGAAGTAGTCGTACTCGGGGCGTCGGGGTTGCGGACCTTGGCATTCCGGGCTTCGGGGTCAACGGGGTCCGGGGCGTCAGGGTTCACGGCGTCGGGGTACTCGGTCTTCGGGGTTCACGGCATCGGAGCAGTTGGCGGGTTGGGTCTTCACGGACACGCACGAACGCGGCCGGTACAACGGACGTCGAATCGGAGAACTTGGCGGGTTCCGGTGTCAGGGAAGATCTTGTCGTATCCACGGTGGTCGTCGTACTCGGTCTTCATGACGGGAACGGGGATCGGGAAACTGCTTCACGTCGGGAAACAGACATTGGGAAATAGCTTCGGGAACGGAATCGGTGAACATCGGGGAACCGGCTTCACGACGGGAAACGGGAATGGGGACGTCGGGAGAACTCGGTCATCGGGGAAAGCACGACATGGAAGGCGTCGGGGACGACCGTCGGGGAACCGCACCGGGAACGGGCGGAAGTCACGGAAGCAGCTCCACCGGGCACTAACGGAAGGACACGGGCAGCAGCAGCACACACGAGTTCGGGGACAAAACACGAGGACAGCAAGGTCGGGCAGCGGACAGGGAGCACGGCAGCGGGCGGCCAGACAGGAGACAGGGTGACGGCAGGCCGACGCGANAAGTTGAAGCTTGTTGTCCCCAACCAAGTTGGGTCCTAAGATGTAACAGCCCCAGATTAGTACCCTAAAATATGGGCCAAATTTTCACTTTTTGCTTTGCATCGCATCATGGCATACATATTTAAATTGCTAATTTCAAAATAAAGCAACACCTGGAAATTAAACTAAAGGAAGCAAACCCTTCCTACATTTCCAACCCAAAAGCAATGGCCAACTTGGCAACAACTAAATGAACTTCCAAATTGTATAGGAAGTTCCAATTTTGCATCTTCCAACCTTTTCTCAATTTCCAAATGTTGCCAAATAATAAATAGATATGAGAATTCAAATTGGCTTAATTCAATTCCTATTTTTGAAACCAAGTTAAGCTTTCCAAAAATTCAAACTAAAATCATGGGGAGCTTCAATGTTAATGTTAGAGCCTCCATGAATATTTCATTATTTTTGGAAATAATAAATGCTCCAAATAATTACAATTTGGAAATTATTAAAAATGCCCATAATAAAACCCTATGAACAAATATGGTGCGAAACTTTTTTTTTGAAGCCAAACTTTTTGTGGAGCTTCTAAAGGTCAAGGGGAGACTCTGTGAATTTTTACAGAGTTTTTATAAAAATACTTTAGGGCCTCAATTAAATCACTTAAGCAGCTGAGCTTAAAAGAAAAACAGAATTTGGAAATGTTTTAAAAATCTGACGAGTGGGGCCCTCTGTCAGTCTCTCCTCTTCCCTCTCTTCTCACTGTGCGCCATGGCGTACTGGCCCCATGCCGCCGAGGTGGCCGAGGACCATGCCGCCGTGCCCCATGTGCTGCCTGCTACCTGCGTGGTTGAGGACCCCGTGACGCTGCCTCCTCTCTGCCCTACCTTTCCCTCCTCACCTGCCCGGGTCCCTCTCCCTCCCTATCTCTCTCGAGGCGAGCCTCCATGGCCGGGACCAGCTCGTGTTCGTCATCGCCCCATCGCCGATAGGAGCGCAGCAGAACAGATCGACGGCCACCAACGGATGCGCCTCACTCCACTCTCCATCGTGGCCCGAGGAATCGAAGGGGGGCTTCGGGAATCGATGCGGCCGCTTGTCCTTCCCCGCCTCCGTCCGACCGACGGCCGCCGCGCGTCGAGCACCATTGCATCGCCGTCCGGCCACCCCTACCCTCGCCAACCGCGGATTCATGCTCAGGATGAGCACCTCGTCCTCCGGGACCCCTCCCTTCTCTCCCTCTCCCTCTCACTCGTCCTGGCGCCGAAGGCCGACGCCAGCTATCGCTCGGCGCCATCGTTCCCGCCACCCCGATGAACCTCTAGCTAGCGGCGCCGCCGTTCTAGACCCCCCCGTAGGACGCCGCTTCGAACGCGCCCTGCCTGCGCGTCCCCGCATGTCGGGTTCCGCCATGCCCGTCCGTGTCGGCGCCGCGGTCACCACGTCGGCCGCGCCGGTCGTGGCGTTTGACCGCTGACGCGCGCGTGCCCGGCTGCCCGGCCTGGACCCGGCCTCCCTCGCGTCTTGGGCCGGCACAAGGCCGCCGGCTCGGCCACTGCCCCGGCCTACGCCCCAGCCTGGGCCGGCTAAAGGCCGGTTGCCTTCGGGCAACCTGCCCGGCCTTTCACCCGGCCTGGCCGGCCTGAAGCCGGCCCTGTCTGGCTTTAGTTTTTCCTTTTTAATTAAAAAGGCAAATGAAAACTTTAATATCTTTTCAAATAAGGTTCCAAAATTGCAAGTTAAATATGAAATTGCTCAGAAACACATTTCCTATCATTTGTGAACATTGCCATGCCCTTTTGAATAAATAATTTCTCCTTCGTTTAAGAATTACTAAAATGGTAAAATGAGACCTAAATTGGGAAAAATCATATTTTCGATAAATATTGATCCACCAATTATGAATGAAATGTCAATGTGATCACCTTGTCAAAATGCTACTAAACCATGCTAATCTTACACCATGATCAAAAATATGTATTTTGATGTTATTCATAACTTGTTTAAATGAATTAAATTCCATTGTTTATTAAATTCACCATTTATTCATCGGTGCTCCGAAAATTACAAATAAGGTACTAAAATGATCGGAAGAACAAACCCTGTCTAATCATGTCATATCCATGCATATTTGAGCAAATTCTGAATAATGTAATCATTTATGACAATTGGACATTAAGTTAAATATGGGGTGTTTTCCAAATAATTGCCTAATTATTTGGAACTCCATTTAATTTGTTAAATAAAATAAATGTTGATATCTTGCATCAACTTGCCATGTCATCATGTGATTGTGCATTGCACCTTGTTCTCTTGTGATTTATTTGTTCTTTTGTATTATTTTTGGGTATCGATAGATTTCAGAGTCGAGGGTTCCCCTATCTACCCCGACGAGCCGTACTACACGCCCCGGCAAGCAAGGCAAGAGATAACCTAACCTTCTTGGCATCTAGCATCCTATGATTTTATCAACTTATTTTATCCACCATAATATTGCATGCGATTCAAATGTCTCTTTTTATCAAGATGTAGAAGATCCTATGAATGCATGTTTATCCCCTGAACCATCACATGCTTCCCCTCCTATAAACCCTAGGTTTGATGTGTGGCCGGAGACAAAGATATAATTGTTGTTATATTAGCTATGCTTAGCCATGCTTAGTCAGATGATATATTTTTGTCCGGTGATTTAATTCCATTATTATGAATGGTGGTGGAATGTTCGGACATGATGGTTACTCGTGGTGGATAATTAATTTGCTAAAAGGCTTGGATGAGTTGCCATCGGGGATGGTGTTTTGCCTCATTCATGCCGCCTAGGATGAAAGTGCTTTTAGCTAGAACCAAGAACCGAGCGTGCTGCCATTGGTGGGTGTATGGGCGCCTTACTAACTGAATAACTTGTGCGGGCGTATCCAAGGGTCCTCTAGTTCAGTTTTCCATTTGCGTGTGAGTGGAAAAGATGATGTTGATGAGGATTTGTGTTAGGGCGTGGCGATGGGGCAGGGGCTGAGATAGGCTGGGTAAACTTGCCCTGTGGCCACAGATGACTCTTGGGTAGTCTCATGCGAGGTAAAGGTTTAACCGCGCCCGCTTGCCGGCCTTCCCCGGAAGAGGGCCAATCAGGTGAGCCGGACGGTACCAATGGGTAAATTAGTACACCCTTGCAGGGTAAATCTTTTCGAAAAGCCGTGTCCACAGTTATGGACAAACTCTTGGAAAGGCGGATTAGCTCATAGATATCATTAACCTAATTGATATGGCAGCTAAAGGTTGCATAATCGACTTGTGATAAAGGTTCATTTCCTCGAGGGTGATTCGAGGGAGTGCCTTTGGTGAGATGAGTGGTTTGGCTACAAGTAGGTTCGCCGAGAACCGAAGATGAAATGTTATCCTCTTATCCCCTTTATGAAAAATATTCTGAATAGACGATGCCTTGTGTCTTTTTGAATCTTTTAAATGAAAATCTAGCTTTATGCAAAATAGCTACATTATTCAGCTTTAGAGCCTCCGTCAGCATCGGGCCTATATCGCCCTACTAAACTTGCGAGTACATCGTACTCAGTCTCTCTTTGCTGCCTTTATATTTGTATTTCAGAGGAGGACGACACCGAGCAGCTAGGTGGGTTCTTCGTGGACATCGACTAGTAGTCCGGGGTTCCCAGGTGGCAGCTTGGGACCGTGGAAAAGCTGGCTGGGATCTTTTATTTGTAGGCTCTTAGGCCATATATTTGCATCTTGTTGTTAGACAACACTACCCGCTTCCGCTTGATGTATTATTGGATCTGTGATCCTTTTGATGTGTACTATCTGTATTCTTCTCTTATATGAGTTGTTATATGCTTTTGTGTCGTAGAGTCTGTGATGTGCCAGTTGTTCCACAAGTCTCGGTCTCTTTACTATACATGGAAGCGATGTCTGAGCTTATGGCATGATCGAGGTGTTGTGTGCCGATGATCCATTCCGAGCACACCTGCCAATGAGTTTTGGCCTGGGATTGGTAACCCAGTAACCCTCGATTGTGTAGCATGACCGGTTACATAACATTCCACTGTATAGTTCTGGGGTCGGGGCGCTACATAAGATGTTAGTCACAATAGGCTTGGGAACCCAAATGGTTTTTTTCTTGACACCACTTTGAGCTCCCACATACTTGGCAAACACATTGCCACTTCTATCCTTCCCAAGAGAATAAATATCATCAATTATGATAGGGTTGGATGAGGTACCGTTAGTGCATGAAGAAGCAAAATGACCTTTGCCACGGCAAAGGTAGCAACACCGACTCTTCTTCTTCTTAATAGGCTCCTCAACTTGAGGAGCAATAACTTGAGTCTTCTTGTGGAGGTGGCCTTTGTTCAACACGTGGTTGAGCACGAGATTGAACAAGAGGCCGCTTCCCTAGTTGCTTCTCACTAAGAGGCTTCTTCTTCATTGGGCAATCCCTAACATGGTGCCCTTCAATCTTGCACTTGAAGCAAGTGATCTTGGCCCTTCTTCTTGGTGAGCTTGGACTTGTTCTTGTTGTTGGAGTTGAATCCAAGTCCACTCTTGTCATTTGGGGATTGTTGCACACTCAACATGTTGTCAAGAGCACTCTTCCCTTCATGACGCTTTTCCAAGCCTTTCTTCAAAGAAGTGACTTGGGTCTTGAGGTCTTTTATTTCCTCTAGATGATTAGTGGCAACAAAAGCACTAGAGGAAGTAGAAGCTTCATTGCAATGACAACAAGGCAAGACAAGTAATTCATCACAAGAGGTACTAACATTGTGAGTGGATGAACTACTAGGACTAGCACATGGCAATGTAGCATTTTTAGTTATGGTTGTGCTAATATCCACATGAGGCTCACAAGATGTTACCTTGGTAGTGATAGCCTCATGAGCTAACTTTATACTAGCATAGGATGCTAGAAGATCATCATTAGAGCTAGATAGCTTTTTATGACTTTCTTCCAACTCCCTATACTTGCTAGTTAGCAATTCAAGTTGAGCCCTTAGCTCAACATTTTCCTTCAAAGTAGATGCTTCACAAGAAATGGAGTTAGTAGCACAAGCATCATTAGCATTAGGAATAGAGGAAGACATAACAAGCTCATCATTTTTAGATAGTTGAGTTTGGAGTTGATCGTGAGACAAGATAAGGAGAGAGTGTTAACGTTCCAAAGCCTTTTGAGCTTTGTCACGTCTCTCTATATCCTCAATTAGTCTAGCATTGCCAACACCAAATTCAACCTTTTCTTTTTTAAGCATTTTATATTTGGAAATGGCATGATCACGTTCTTCAATAAGTTTAGCAATAATAGCATCGTGAGATTCCTCAATATTCTCAAGTTTCTCCTCAAGAGAAGCCCGAGTCTCTTGCTCTTCCTCAAGAGCATCTTCTAAAGTAGCCTTTTCCATAGCAACATCTCTTTCTATCTTACCCTTTTCTTCAAGGCTTGCTTCCAAAGCCTCAATAGTTTCATGGCGCTCAACAAGGGCACCCATGATTTCATAGAGGTTATCACAAGCATTTTTATTTTCAGAAAGAGCCTTAAGAATCATTATGCCTTTCTCATGAAGGAGAGCATCATTATTTTCCTCATCATCTTCTTCATCATCATTATTATTATTATTATTATTATTATTATTATTATTATTATTATCATCGCTAGAAGAAGATTTAGCCATAAGGCAATGATGGGTGGATGAAGAGGAATGATTAATTTTTGAACTACTCAAGTTCACATCTTGTTGCATAGCAAATTGGGTTTCCTCTACATTATTATTAATGCAAGAGTTAGAGGGAACACAAGTAATTTTATCATGGCAACAAGATAAAGTAAGCATATCATAAAGAGATTTATCCAAGCAAGTTTTAGATGATATGCAAGGACTTTCAACACTAGCATGTAGATCATTTATATTGCTATGTGTTTTTAGGTCCAAAGAAGAAGCATTGCAACAAGACAGAGATAAGTGATCATCACAATGAGCTCACTATCCAAGTTGCAAAACTCATCACTACTCACGATTACATTGGTTTGTGGCTTACCACATTTTGGTGAAGTAGACGAAGACGAGAACTCGTCACGGCCGGAGGTGGAGGGAGAGAAATCATCCTCAATAGAGTTGGACACTCCATATTTATCTTGAAGCTTGGTCCAAAGCTCATGAGCATCCCGGAGAGGCATGTTTGACTCGAAACTACAACATTCACAAATTTGCAAAACTCATTAGAAGATAGAGCATCTAGATATAAGTTTTTCTCATCCTCTAAAGTCGTACTTTCGTAATCCTTTGGAGGAGAAAAACCTATATCTAAGATACGCTCAATATTGGGGTCCAAGACCCGTAAGTGACTAAGCATGTGAATTTTCCAAACATTAAATTTGTGCCATTGAATATAAACATGGAATTGTGCACTAATCCTCTAAACGACATCTTGACTCTCTAGGCGGTGAAGCCCACAAAGAGAGCTGAGGCTCTGATACCAATTGAAAGGACAAGGATGTCACCTAGAGGGGGGGGGGGGTGAATAGGCTATTAACACTTTTTCTAATTAGGGGCTTGATAATTGCGGAATAAAACTATGTGTTTAAATTAACAAGCCAACTACCTAATATTCTAGGTTCACCTATGTGCACCAACAACTTATGCTAAGCAATTCAAGCAACAAGGTGATAACAAGATATAAACTTCAAGCACGAAGGCTATCACAATGTAAATTGCATAAGTAAAAGCTCGGATATAGAAATAACCGAGGCACGCGGAGACGAGGATGTATTCCCGAGTTCCTCCTTGTTAAGGGAGTACGTCTCGTTGGAGGGGTGTGAGATCGCCACAAGAGGCCTACTCAAGATGCCACAAAGGCCTCACCCTATTCTCCGATGAACCTCACCCAAGGGATTGGTTCACCTTCCACTATCGGAATCCTTCGGGGCAGATTCCGGCGCCCTTTACAACTCTTCTTGGGGCACACACCCACAACTCAATTGGGGGCTCCCAAACTCGTGCCGAAGCTTCACACGAAGACTTCGCGGCACCTCCAAACCGTCTAGGGTACACAATGCACCCAAGAGGCAACAAGCTCTTGGGAACACAATGCACCCAAGAGTAACAAGCTTCTCAACGTCGATCTTCACGTATCACCGTAGGGAGAGCAACCCGATGCAACTAATGCAAAAGGCAAGAACACACTAAGTGCTCAAGTCCTTCACTCTCAAATTCCAACCAAGCAACTAATGCTTTGGGGGGAATAAGAGAGGAAGAACAAAGGGGATGAACACAAAGCAACCCCAAATCTAGATCCACTAGGTTCCCCTCACTTAGAAGAGAATTTGATTGGTGGAATGGTAGATCTAGATCTCCTCTCTTGAATCCCTAAAATTGGGCAAGAATCATTGGAGGTATTGAGAGGAATGAAGCTCACAAGTTTGCAACAATGGAGGAGAGAGGAAATGAGCTGAGCAAAGTGAGCAGCCAGCTCTTGGGGAAGAAGGGGGCTTTTTATAGCCCCTCCCCAAAAACTAGCCGTTGGGGCCTTTTCAGGCCGGAGACTTCGGTGTAAGTGACCGGAGACTCCGGTCTGTGCCGGACATTCCGGCCAGACTCCGGGTACTTCGGGTCATCGGGAAAGGCCGAATATTCCGGTCCAGAGGGGCGGAGACTCCGGCCTGGCCGGAGACTCCGGACCCTCTCCGGGGGTGTTCCGGACCCCTATCTAGTACCGCACCACAAAGACGCAAACGAGCTGAGAAAAACTGGGGCCGGAGATTCCGGGTCCCATGGGCCGGAGACTCCGGTGGGGCCGGAGACTCCGCCCCATCTCCGGGGTACCTCTGGACCGAGTCCAGAGACGCACCACACAAAAATGATCGGCAGCGAAAACAAGAGAGACCGGAGACTCCGGTCATTTGGACCGGAGACTCCGGTTTGACCGGAGACTCCGGACCATCTCCGGGGTAGATCCAACAGCAAATCCAAAGCCCCATATCTTTTGCGAATGAACTCCGTTTTCGACAATCTTGGACTCGTTGGAATCGTCACAACGAGCACAACAAGATTATGCAGAGAAACATCATAGTCCAACAAGATATTATAAAGACAAATGGGGAAAGTTAAAGACTCTTTTTCGCAAACCGGAAAAGCTATAACTTTTGCAATTGAAGTCCGAAAGAAGTAAAACCAATTTTGTTGGAAAGAGGACGACAAAGGCAACCTTTGAAAAAGGCAAACGAGCAATGGAGATTTTCCAAAGAGATGAAAGAAATAAATCTTCCGCACGGGTGAACCGGCAAAATCTCCAATACCGAAAACACAAGAGAAGACGCAAATGCAAACCGTTTTCGGTGAACTTGGCCTTGTCATGACAAGCATGACAAGCACCAAGACCACAACACGATATGAGACAAATAAGAACCAATAAAGATGATTGCATGGATGCAAAGGTTTGAGCTCTCCACGAACGATACGATCACGATACTCGGTCGAGAGCCCCTCTTGATAGTACGGCTATCTATCCTATAACCCGGTCTCTCAACTAACATCGTGAGACCGGTAAAAAAAAAGCCCTATCAAGATCATACCTTTGCCTTGCGCATTAATCCACTTGAGGTTGATGAAGACGATCTTCATCTCCTCAAGACGAGCCACCTTTCTTGATTGCGCTTCGCTTGATGAAGAAACACATGACGCTCCCCCATACACCAAGATGGGAGAAGCACACTTCGGCATATCTTCACTTGGGCTTGAGTGTTGATCAATCCGCACATAGCCTTGATCAACACATACTCTTCTTCTTTTTCATCCCTTAGCCTTGATTCCAACGAATGGAGATCAAGCAACTCAATGGACACACCTACAAATATAGCTCAATGCAAATATTAGTCCATAGAGATTGTCATTAATTACCAAAACCATTCATGGGGGCAACCATGCACTTTCAGTGTTGAGAATTTGCAGCAACAACCTTGGTATGAGGGGGCAGCAACACAGGTGGACAACATTTCAAGTGGTGCTTCTTGAGTACCAAGCCGTGATTTTCAGGGTGAAAGCCCAAGGTCTAGCCTTCATTGGTTGTACCTGGCAATGGTCTTGCGGAAGGCATTGGTTTTGGATCCGGTCTTTCTCCAGGGTGAAAACTCAAGATCCTTGATAGGGCGATGACGACGTTGTGCATTGTTTCCTTCTTGGAGGAGGCGTCACTTTTGGAGAAGCTTTTTTGTGATCCGGGTGTTGTCCTAGGTGGTGGTTAGAGTGTTGCTGTTGCGAGTGTTTCATCACTGCAACGGGGTCTTTGTTTTATTCCTTCACTTTTTTTAATTGGTTCTTGGATGTGTGTATCCTTGATATCTTTCGATATCTTGTTGGTGCAGAAGCTGGGTGTAATTGGTATCTCCGTGATATTAATATATTCTCTTTATAAAAAAAACATGGCCGTACTATTAACAGGAACGATACATCGCCATCACAAGATCAGTAGATCACCATTTTGGACTGTAAAATGTAAAATCAGATGCTCGTCTTTGGCCCAGTTAACGGGGCTGGGTAGGCGAGTAGGTGACGACTGGCTACACACCGGCAACCCCAACGCGTTCGGTTCTTGCTTGGTTTGAGGTGGTGAAGATGGTAAACGGCTGCACACCGGCAGTCCCCACGTACATCGTCCTCCCAGCGGCAAGCTATACACCAAATGCCTCGACGCAGGTGCCGTGTCGCCGTCGGCGACGGTACAGCCTCGATACGTTGTTGCATACATGTTGATGTATGGATTGGTGGGTGTTGCTCTGCCTCCGTGTAGTGCTTCGTGCATCTCCAATAGCGAGAGCGTCTACGCCTCTCCGGGTCTACCGCCTCATTTTGTAGTTTGTTTCGGGAAAAAGTCCATTATAAACCTTCAACTTGTAGAGGTTAGCTAAATCAAACCTCAACCTTCGAATTCGGGTCGTTGGCACACTAAACTATTGAATTCCGAGCTAAATCGAACCGTGGACATATTTGGTGCACCGGAAAAAGACAATGTCGACCAGGATTACAAGACTAGTGTTACTAACATGTGGACCATACTTGTTAGAAACTTCTTCTACAATCTTCTTCCTCTCCTCCTCTCTCTAGCAGCCCTCGCAGAGCTCCAATGTGAAACGCGCGCCGGCGACCCTCTATGGCTGGCGTCTGACGCCCGGTCGGCGAAGTGTGATGACACGCAATGCAGCCGACGGCAGGCATCTAAGCGGCGCGGCTCTAGCTCACCGAACGAGCACGATGCTCGTACAGCGGCCGCCGGCCAGACGTGCACCGCGCGCGTGCTAGCGATTCTAGCTGCATGCCACCTAGCGAGCAGCCAGAAGCAGGTGCGTACGAGGCCAGCCAGCTGCGCATGTAGCACAACAGCAGCACCACCGACGGGGGACCACTAGTAGAAAACAGGCCTTTCGTCTGGGCCATTAGTCCCGGCCGTGGCCTGGGCCGGGACTAACGGTCCGGACACGTCGCTCCGAAAATGCCGAAGCGTACGGCACCCTTTAGTCCCGGCTCGTTAGGGACCAATAGTCCCGGTTTGAGATACAAACTGGGACTAAAGGGGCCTGCGGCCCCGCTGCGCCTGGTGCCCCACCTTTAGTCCCGGTTTGTATCTCAAAGCGGGACTAATGGGCTGGCCCTATATATATGGCAGCCCCTCTCCCCTCTCTCTTGTTTTTTTCTGGTGGGAGGTGGTGTAGGTTTGTGCTAGTTTTTTTTCTTCATATGCACTAGAGGTGTTCGGTGAAATGCCTGTTAGAGCGATGCCACTTGAGTTCACACAAGACAAACATGATATGAGGTGCCCGAGCCACACTTAAGCTTCCTCCTCTTTGTTTCCAAGTGTACTAAAAGGTTAGCAACTATTTTCTCATTTAGACCACGCGATACTAATTTTAGCATCGTGATTGCGTTTGATATATAGTTGCATGATGCAGATGAGCCATCCATGGATGTACGGTGACCGACGCTCTGGCGCTTACAGAGAAGGCGTGCGTTCTTTTATCGTTGTGGCCGGGGCGAACAAGCGGCGGGATGGTTTTATGTGTTGTCCATGTGTTGAATGTCGGAATGAGAAGGATTACACTTCCTCAAGAGTCATTCAGAGCCACCTGGTTCGGTCTGGTTTCATGTCCTGCTATAATGTTTGGACCAAGCACGGAGAAAGAGGGGTTATGATGGAAGACAGCGATGAAGAAGAGAACGATGATGACAACTACTGATCTATGTTCCTTGAATACGCTGATACCACAATGGCAGACAATGAAGAAGAAGGAGATGAAGAACGGGCACTAGATGAGCCTGCTAATGATTTTGGTCGGGTCATTATTCTGATGCAAAGCGAGACTGCAACACAAGCAAAGGAGAGGTTGCAGTTCGAGCAGATGTTACAGAACCACAACAAATTGTTGTACCCAACTTGTGAAGATGGCCAGAAGAAGCTGGGTAGCACACTGCAATTGCTGAAGTGGAAGGCAGAGACTGGTGTGACTGACTCGGGATTTGAAAAGTTGATGGTACTAATGAAGCAGATGCTTCCAAGAAATAACGAATCGCCCGCCAGTACAGTACGATGCAAAGAAGCTTGTCTGCCCTCTAGGATTAGACGTGCAGAAGATACATGCATGCCCTAATGACTGCATCCTCTACCGCGGTGAGAAGTACGAGAATATGGATAAATGCCCGGTATGCACTGCATTGCGGTATAAAATGTAATGCCCTCCGGATCGGTACTATGTAGATTTGAGCGTTCCTGCCAAATCCGCATGATAACGATCCTAGGACCCCCACCAAGCATAACGTGCACATCGCCACACACGCGTTATGCGGGTGGAATTGTGATAACATTACAAAAGTTCTCGATGGAACCCACAAAAGAACATATTTATACAAGAACGACTCACCGAGTCAAGAACAAAAGATACAATACAAAGATCCAAAATAACAACGGAAGCGAATAGCGTCCGACTACGGACAAGAATACAAATGTGGACTAAGAGTCCTGCAGATAAACGAATGCACCATATCCCTACCTAGGCCAAGCCGGAGGGATTCCCAAGCTAACGTCGTCAGACTTCAAACCTGTCGGCTGCATTGGAATAGCAGCTCCGAAGGGGTCAGTACTATAAACAATACTGGCAAGTAATACTCACAAGATATCAAAGCTGGAATTCCTGGGGAAAAGAGGGTTAGCGATTGAGGCGGCGGCAAGCAACACTAACAAATTATAGAGACATACTACAACTTTCGTCTAAAAGAGTCAAGGTAAGAGAGCGCATAAGAAACCAACTATACTACTCACCACATAAAAAACCCGCCCAAGTATTGCTCCCTCGATCAACCGCCCACGAGGAAGCAATCAGGGCAACTCACACGGTGGACAAGTTTTATGGGTTATTATTCAAGTAATCTATCTTACTAGTCAAGTTATAATCATCATAAGGTGCAAGTTGTCTATGATCTTTTTAGCCAGCGCATTTCACCAAGTCGTCCATAACCGCGGACACGGCTTTTCAAAAAGATTTCACCCTGCAGGGATGCACCAATGAACCCACACGCATCGAAACACTCGCTTAGAGGTGTACCGGTGGAGCGTTCGACGCAATACTTCCCTTATCTACAAACAAGTCCAGGGAGCCACCTAGCTAGGTCTGATCCACCTTGAGAGTCCGGCCGAAGCTTCGAGGTGGGCCTAACCGTTGTGTGCGCGGCTTCGGGAGGAACACTCATACAATTGCCCTCCGTCCACATTCGATAAACGACCAGGCAGCAAGACCTACTGAAACACCCGAACTACTTGTGGCATCTGGAAAGGTTTGAGGATCCGGTAATAGATTGTGGGGAGGCCCATAGAACTCCCACATGTGGTTAGTTCGCTCAGTCTTGGATCAGCGGAAAAGAACTCGGGTCATAGGCGACACTAGCAGAACAAAACACCACGATTGGCCTTCCGTCGGTGCCTTATCTTTATTAATTATTCCCATCGCAACAGAAATTAAAGATTACCATTTTAGTTGAGCCTAGTTATCATGTTAACAACAAGACTAGATAAAGAGATAACAGGACATCAAGCAAAGCACCTAAGCATGCACTACGACCCGCAAGGCTAACAAGGTAAACAAGCAACAAGTAATAGGATGAGGAGGTGTAGCTATATCATGGCTGCCAGGTAAACATGCAAATAGGATCGGGACACAAGCATCGCAACATAAGGCTAGCAAAGAACAAAGGATAGGTGGAGTAAGAGATAGAAAACAAGCAAAGATAGCAAGAGAGTATCACTTGCCTGCAATCCTGTAGAGGTAGCAGAACCTGTCGTTGCTCACATCAACTCAACGTCCTATTCCCGAATAAGCAACGAACACTGGAAACATAAAAGATGCATTTTACTTCTACGGCAAAAGAACCGGCATGTTGATGACATGATGCATGACAAATTAAATGTTGTCCAATTTTATTCCTAACACATGGCAAATCATTTTAAATGGGATCGGTGCACAATATAGATGCATCGGACAAAACCCCATAATTAAATTAATTTAATTTGACTAAATGGATAAAGGTTCAATGTTAATTAAGCATGCATGATTTTAGATAAGATACGCATATATGGTATAGGGTTAGGGTTGGGGTCACATATCGGATTCGGGGAAACTTCGGATTCGGATCGGAAGTAGTCGATGTAGTCGAAGTAGTCGTTCGTCCGGAGTCGAAGTAGTCGAGTAGTCGACGTCGTGGAAGTAGTCGTACTCGGGGCGTCGGGGTTGCGGACCTTGGCATTCCGGGCTTCGGGGTCAACGGGGTCCGGGGCGTCAGGGTTCACGGCGTCGGGGTACTCGGTCTTCGGGGTTCACGGCATCGGAGCAGTTGGCGGGTTGGGTCTTCACGGACACGCACGAACGCGGCCGGTACAACGGACGTCGAATCGGAGAACTTGGCGGGTTCCGGTGTCAGGGAAGATCTTGTCGTATCCACGGTGGTCGTCGTACTCGGTCTTCATGACGGGAACGGGGATCGGGAAACTGCTTCACGTCGGGAAACAGACATTGGGAAATAGCTTCGGGAACGGAATCGGTGAACATCGGGGAACCGGCTTCACGACGGGAAACGGGAATGGGGACGTCGGGAGAACTCGGTCATCGGGGAAAGCACGACATGGAAGGCGTCGGGGACGACCGTCAGGGAACCGCACCGGGAACGGGCGGAAGTCACGGAAGCAGCTCCACCGGGCACTAACGGAAGGACACGGGCAGCAGCAGCACACACGAGTTCGGGGACAAAACACGAGGACAGCAAGGTCGGGCAGCGGACAGGGAGCACGGCAGCGGGCGGCCAGACAGGAGACAGGGTGACGGCAGGCCGACAGCGACTTGGGATGACGGGAGGCGAGCGGGAGGCAGGCCGGCGCGGACAAAGAGGAGAGGCCGGCGGGTGGCGCAGCTGCAGCTGCAGAGGCGCTGGATGCGAGGTCGCGGGCGTGGACGAGCTCGAGCTCGGGGAGGGAGGAGGTGCGGTCGTCGATGGCCGGAGGGAGGCGAGGAGCACGGCGAGGTGGGGAGAGGAGGGAGGTGACGCGTGGCGTCCGGCGGCTGGGGTGGCACGTGAGGTGAGCGGGGAGGCGCGGGGAGAGGAGCAGGGGAGGAAGGAGAGGAGGTGGCCGGCGCGGGAGAGAGAGGAGAAGAAGGAGGTCGGCCGCGGGAGGAAGAAGAGATAAGAGGAGAGGAGAAAAAGGAGAAAAGAAAAAGAAGAAAAGAAATGAAAGGGAGAGAGAGAAAAAGAGAGAGAAGGGGGGAAAAGGAAAAAAGGGGAGGTGGAAGGCTATTTTCGCGAAATGACGAAAACGGAGGAGGGTGGCTGCAAGATGCCAGCGGGGTGGGAAAGGAAAACTGCCAGGGGATTTCTAGGGTTTGGAGGTTAGGTGGGATTTGGGCCAGTTTGAGCTGCTCTCTCGCGTCTCAAATTTTTTTTTCAAAAAATAATTTGAAAATTTAATTTTCGAAAACGGAGACGACTGTCCCGGTAAAACTTTTGCGACAATTTTAGCAAAAATAAAATAGGGTTTAATAAAAATAATTTTTGTTGCTAAAAATATGCGATGCGCATGATGCTGATGTCATGATGATGCAAAAACAAAAACAAGCAAAATCTAATTTGGCGAAATCCCGGGACATTACATAAGATCAGCAAAGATGGCCCTGGTGATATTGAGGGCGAGCCACCCAGGAAGAGGGTTCCTGCCAAGGTGATGTGGTATGCTCCTATAATACCATGGTTGAAATGTTTGTTCAGAAACAAAGAGCCTGCCAAGTTGTTGCGATGGAACATGGAAGACCGTAAGAAAGACGGGATGTTGAGGCACCCCGCTGATGGTCGGCAGTGGAGAAAAATTGAGAGAGACTTCCTGGACTTTGCAGATGACACAAGGAACTTAAGATTTGGTCTAAGTACAGATGGCTTTAATCCCTTTGGAGAGAAGAGCGCCAGTCATAGCACCTGGCCTGTGACTCTATGTATCTATAACCTTCCTCCTTGGTTGTGCATGAAGCGGAAGTTCATTATGATGCCAGTGCTCATCCAAGGCCCGAAGCAACCCGTCAATGACATTGATGTGTACCTGAGGCCATTAGTTGAAGAACTTTTATAGTTGTGGCGCGAAGAAGGTGTACGTGTGTGGGATGAACACAAACAAAAGGAATTTGACCTACGAGCGTTGCTGTTCGTAACCATCAATGATTGGCCTGCTCTTAGTAACATTTCAGGACAGACGAACAAAGGATACAATGCATGCACGCACTGTTTAGATGAGACTGAAAGTATATATCTGGATAAATGTAGCAATAATGTGTACCCGTACAATCGTCGTTTTCTTCCGCCCAGGCATCACTTAAGGAAAAAAGGCAAGCATTTCAATGCCAAGGCAGAAACCCGGACGAAGCCTATCCCCCGTACTGGTGCTGATGTATTTGGTATGGTCAAGGATTTAAATATAATCTTTGTAAAGGGTCCTGGCAGACAACCTGTTCCGAGTGAGAGGACACTCGGAGAAGTACTGGGTGGTATCATTCTATGGGATAAGAACAACATGAAGCTTCCAGGCTCGGCGCCAAGGCCAACACCGCCTCCGAGTCATCGCAGGTCACCTTCACCTCCATCACCTCCAAGAATCCCACCCCATGACTACGACCACCACAGTGCGAGTCCATCTCGATCTCCGCCGCCGGACTTGGGTCGGCCGTCTTCGCCACCGCCTTTGCCCGCTAAGAACAATAAGCGGAAGCGTGCTCCGTTGATGAGTACTAACCAACGCAGCAGCCCAAAACGACAAATATCGCCCCTCCCAAGAGTACCTCATAAGAATCTTCCCATCAGAACTTACGATCGTACTGACGAGCAAATCGCAGCGATCGCAAAGGCCGAAAAAGATGCGCATTTTGCAAAGAAGAAACCCGAGCCCGACCCGGTATACACCGAGAAGCAAAAAGCGTGGGCACTTGATTTTCTGAACACAAAATCGCAATATGAGTTGCACCATAAGCCAGATGACTATCTACGCACACTTCATAAGGAAGTGGAGAAGAGCAAATCAAGTAAAAGTGCAAACGGGAGTAAATCAAGTAAAATAGCAAGCGGAAAAGAAGGGACGTTCCCCAGCACGGAGAACAGGCCAAACAATCGATCCCACCCCTCAAGGTGTTATCCGAAGACGCTCCCCAGGTGCTACAGCAGGATATGGAATAAGCTGCGAAGTTGGCGGCTGTTATGGGTGTGAGTGTTGCTGAACTGCTAGGTTCCCAAGACGACAAGTTACCCAAGGCTGATGTAGTCCATACATATGTCCCAGGGAAGCCTTTGGTCAGCAAAGAGAAGTTGAAACAACTGCGAACACATATGCGGAATTTGCATGAATGGTACTTGAGTGTCGTAGAGGGGGACAGAACAATGATCGTGGCAAAAGTCCCACATGAGTACTTCTTCCGAGCCGAAGAGGTCCATGTTGAGTTTTCAGAACTCTTCTAGTTATACAATTTCGACGCCCTCGACAAATCTCTCATGAGTTGCTATTGTCTATAAGTTGTTGAATTCATTGTCTACATATAAGTTGTTCAGTTTTTCAGTTGTTCAGTTCATTGCATGTAATTATCCTCACTATATCCTTTTGTACTGTATTATGCATAAAAAAGATCCAGGTATGTAAAAGAAGGATCTATAGTGTTGGGTTCATTGACCCAGATAAAGTACATATAGATACGCTAATGACGAAACCCCACGAGACGGCGTAAAACCTTATAAGGTTTCTAACGGAGCAAAATTTCTGTGACCACATACTGTTTCCTTACAACTTCAAGTGAGTGTCTTACTCTGTTGTACACATTCACTTTTGCTTACTTGATGTTAAGTGTAATTGATGAGTTACTGACGTATATATAAACGTGTGCAGCTTCCACTGAATTCTGCTAAACATTCGAGTTGATAAGGGAATAGTTGAAGTAATGGACCCATTAAAGAGACACCTGGAAGAGTTCCGTAGCATGCAGGACATGCTCCAGAGGTAATTTTCGCGCTATATCGGTCTCTTTTGTTGATTTTCATGAGATATCAGGTAATGAATAACTCATTCATTAATTCATTTTCTTTGCTGGGTAGGGTTTGGAACCTGTTCAAGAATGTGGTGACGGGTTCCTTTAGTGAGAAGCTGATGTTTACTCCGGTCTCGGTAAGTAGTACGAGATATGTACGCGCATCTCTTTACTTCTAGTTTCAATACAGTTATGATGCTAGATTATTATTTTGATTAAATTCTATTCTCGTAAGGTGCGCGAGGCAGCCACGGGGGACGCATCTATGTGGATACTACGTTTGCGAGTTCATTCGCACGTTTACCACTGAGTACAAAGATTATAGAGTTGACGTAAGCAATACATTCACAACATTATTTTATTACCGTCACTTTTTGTTATCATGATTGATATTCATATTGATCTCCTTTTCTTATATAGTTCGAGAGAATGCGGGATAAGTTCCTACCAGAGCAACGCGTACTAGGAATTGCAGAGTAACTGGCGGGATTTTTGATGACAGAGATGGTAGACGACTCCGGAGAATTTAGTGTGAATAGACGCTACTGATGATCCCCGGCCGTGTAATCGAATAGATGGGCTTAGTCCCGGTAATTGTGATCTCCATGTAACTATCAAAATTGTATATATTTGTATGCTCGATCGTAAGACAAGTTATCTTATATATGCACGAACGTGTATGGTATGTGGTAGCGTCGAAATATACGAAAACTATTTTTAAATGAAGAAAGAAATAAATAAAAGAAAACAAAATGAAGAGATCATTAGTCGCTGCCCGTTATACGAGCCGGGACTAAAGGGTGTGCCCCCATCGCGTTCCGCGGCAGCCACGTGGAGGGCTTTTTGTCCCGGCTGGTAATAGGACCGGGACTAAAAGGTTGTGCCTTTAGTCCCGCCTGGCCTGTCCCGGTTGGCCAACCGGGACTAAAGCCCCTCACGGGCCGGGACAATAGGCCCTTGATATGTGTCAAACGTATCTATAATTTTTGATTGATCCATGCTAGTTTTGTGATGTTGTCACATGTTGTCGGGGAGGGACCCCGGGTACCCCAGAGTTGGTGGTTTGCTAAGCTAAGACAAGGAAATAATATGCAGAAATAGAGGACAGATAAATAAATAAATATAAGATAAAGGAGGCAGAAGAGGGCAGCCTGGGCCGACATTGGCGTGGCCCAGGCCGACATACCAATCGCTAACCCGGCCTAAGCCTGTGACAGATTCCCTAACCCGGCTGGGCCTCTGTTTCTCCCGCACAGGCCCCGGTTGGGCCGATTCTTCACTGCCGACATACCCTGCGGGCCATATCCTCCGCACCAGTTCCTCAGGCCGGCATCTCGCCAGGCCGACATAGGATTATGTTGGCAGCACTACTCTCGGGTAGTCCCACCTTGGCACTCATCCGGCCGGGCGGTGCCAGGCCACCAGGCCGGGTAATCGCCACTACCTCGCCACGCCCGGTTCTCGTTCGACCGACACCACCAGGCCACTTCCTTCGACCGACGCCAGGCTACCGAGGATCTCCAGGCCGACATAGCCTATGTCGGCTGGCCAAGTTATCCCAGCCGGCTCACCCTCCGCTCCCGCGCCCGGGCCGGCATACAAGCACTTCATCACCCCCCCCCCTGACTAGTGCATCGATGGACAGACTATGTCGGTTTCTTCATCGATCTCACGATCGATGTCGGGTCTGGACTGCATCGACTACGCTGCCATCGATCCGGGTCTTGGGACTTGCTCGGACCTGGCGTCATTGATCAAGACAAGAGGGTAAGATTGATGATGAAGACCAGGACACAGGCACAGTAGCCATGCCAGGTCACATCCAACAGGGATGACAAGACCCCAGTAGTCATTTCACGTATAGTGTCGTGTATAGTGTCTTGCATAGTGTAGCACTGTACAGCGGGGCCCCCATGTCCCCTGGGCTCCCCTTTATAAGGAACACCAGGGGGAATCACTCAGGGGCAGCCCGCCCGGGACTCATTCTCCCCCAGCTCTCGTACGAGCTCTTCTTCCTCCACTAGAGAGACAGCTCAAGGAGCAACCATGTACCTCACATATACATCACCATATATAGATCAGACAAGCAGGAGTAGGGGTTTTACCTCCTCACGAGGGCCCTGAACCTGGGTAAATCGCGTGTGTGCTTTACTCTGTGTGCGTAATTCTACGCACCATCCCTTCCCGGTTCCACCAGCGTCCATCAGCCCCAACTTAAGCCATCCTATGGCATCTGTTTGTTCACCACGACGACAATTGGCGCCAACCGTGGGGCCATCAGTGGCGCTGGCTAGGTTCCATCCGGACGGGACCATCTTCATCAACTCCGGCGAGCACCTCGGGTTGGGTTCCGGGGTTTCAGCTCGCCGGGTGGCTTCGCCGACTTCATCATCTCCATCATCATCACCGGTGCGGCTTCTGTATCATCTCCCATGAGGCTCGGGGGCTCGACATCACCATCGCCCCCGCGCACTCGCACCATCTTCACCAACATCAGCGTCTCCAACGCTACCTAGGGGCTCGGCCCCGCCGGAGCCGTCGCGTGCCCGCCGTCTGCGTCCGCGTCGTCTCCATTCAGCACCCTGTCGGGGGAATGACCCCCGGGTATACCAAAGTCCATGACTCGACAAAAGAGCAAGAAAAGCAAACCACGAGGATCAAGCGGACAGTCGGCACGCTGCAGGCTGCCTTGAGATTGCAGGCTGCTGGCTGCCTTGAGTCTGCAGGCTGCCCAGTCCGACTGCAGGCTGCAGGCTGCCCCGTCCGGCTGCAGGCTGCAGGCTGCCCTGATTAGTACTAGCTGGGCCTAATGGGCCACCCCTTTGTCCCCTGGGCATCCCCTTTATAAGGTGCACCAGGGAGCCCTTGAGAAAAAACCCTAGATGCATATTTGGGAGGTGGAGGCTCTTCTCATCCCCACCTACCCCTTCTTCTTCCTCTAGCGAGAGAGACAAACACCGCTCAAGGAGTAACCATGTAGCCCGAGATCTATGCCATGATATACATCAGACATGCAGGATGTAGGGGTGTTACCTCCACAAGAGGGCCCCGAACCTTGGTACATCGCGTGTGTTCTTGCCGTGCTTGTGCCCAATCCCGCCGGAACGCCATCGCCGCCTTGCCCCATAATCTTTTCCATCTCTGATGGATATGCCACGCAAACCACCACGACATTTGACGCATTCCCGGGTCCTGCGCACACGCCGACCCGGAGGACTATCACCCCGAGTCACGGACTCGGGGGCTGCCACGCCGTCAGCCGGCATCTCATTCCCGGGTCCTGCGCACACGCCGACCCGGAGGACTATCACCCCGAGTCACGGACTCGGGGGCTGCCACGCCGTCAGCCGGCATCTCATTCCCGGGTCCTGCGCACACGCCGACCCGGAGGACTATCACCCCGAGTCACGGACTCGGGGGTTGCCACGCCGTCAGCCGGCATCTCATTCCCGGGTCCTGCACACACGCTGACCCAGAGGACTATCACCCCGAGTCACGGACTCGGGGGCTGCCACGCCGTCAGTCGGCATCGCATTCCTGGGTCCTGCGCACACGCCGACCCGGAGGAATATCACCCCGAGTCACGGACTCGGGGGCTGCCACGCCGTCAGCCGGCATTGCATTCCCGGGTCCTGCGCATACGCCGACCCGGAGGACTCCATCCCCCGGCCAAGAGCCCAGGGGCTGCCACGCCGTCAGCCGGCATTGCATTCCCGGGTCCTGCGCATACACCGACCCGGAGGACTCCATCACCCCGGCCAAGAGCCCGGGGGCTGCCACGCCGTCAGTCGGCAGAAAATTCCCGGGTCCTGCGCATACGCCGACCCGGAGGACTCTATCACCCTGGCCAAGAGCCTGGGGGCTGCCACGCCGTCAGCCGGCGTCTCATTCTCGGGGGATGCGCAGCCGCAGACCCGGAGGACTCACACCCCGGTCAAGAGCCCGGTTCAGCTTCAAGGATTTTTATCCGGCTTCAATTTTAATCCGGCTTCAGGACTTTTACTCTGGCTTTAAGGATTTTCATTCGGCTTCAAGGATTTTCATCCGCCTTCAAGTTCGTCCGGATGCAGACTTCGTCCGGCTGCAGACTCCGTCCGGCAGCAGACTCCGTCCGGCTGTAGACTTCGTCCGGCTGCAGGCTTCAACTCCGTCCGGCTGCAGACTTCGTCCGGCTGCAGGCTTCAACTTCGTCCGGCTGCAGGCTTCGTCCGGCTGCGGACTTCAACTTCAACTAACTCTGGCTCCGGCTCCAGTTTCAGCCGGCTCCAGCTCCGACTTCAGCAGTTCATCCGCAACAACCAAGACAAGGGGAAGATCGCGAAGTCTTCCCAGCAAGCTAGCAAGACTCCACGATCTCGGGGGCTAGTGTCGGGGGAATGACCCCCGGGTATACCAAAGTCCACGACTCGACAAAAGAGCAAGAAAAGCAAACCACGAGGATCAAGCGGACAGTCGGCACGCTGCAGGCTGCCTTGAGATTGCAGGCTGCTGGCTGCCTTGAGTCTGCAGGCTGCAGGCTGCCCAGTCCGACTGCAGGCTGCAGGCTGCCCCGTCCGGCTGCAGGCTGCCCCGTCTGGCTGCAGGCTGCAAGCTGCAGGCTGCCCGTCCGGCTGCAGGCTGCCCTGATTAGTACTAGCTGGGCCTAATGGGCCACCCCTTTGTCCCCTGGGCATCCCCTTTATAAGGTGCACCAGGGAGCCCTTGAGAAAAAACCCTAGATGCATATTTGGGAGGTGGAGGCTCTTCTCATCCCCACCTACCCCTTCTTCTTCCTCTAGCTAGAGAGACAAACACAGCTCAAGGAGCAACCATGTAGCCCGAGATCTATGCCATGATATACATCAGACATGCAGGATGTAGGGGTGTTACCTCCACAAGAGGGCCCCAAACCTGGGTACATCGCGTGTGTTCTTGCCGTGCTTGTGCCCAATCCCGCCGGAACGCCATCGCAGCCTTGCCCCATAATCTTTTCCATCTCTGATGGATATGCCGTGCAAACCACCACGACACACCCTCATCCCTGTGCTGCGCGCTCGCAAACGTCGTCTCCGGGCCCAAGGCAGAAATCTCGCCTCTCCGGATAATGTGCTTCTCCGTCTCAGCCAAGTAAAAATAAGAAAGAAAAAAGGAGTGCCGACACCGGTTTGTCGGCTTGAAAAAAATGAAAGGGAGAGAGCTGGCTATGTCGCTTGCGCATGTCGGCAGTAGATGATAGCCGAGTATGCGTACGTCGGCTAGTGTGGGTGCGTGGGTGGCCGTGTAGAAAAATCATAAAGCACTAGCATGTCGGATAGGGAAATAAGAAAGCGAGAGAGCCGGCCGAGTAAAGGGCCGTCACGCCAGGACGTCGGATAGGTGCTATCTCGGATAGCCGGCACATTGTCGAGTCAACGGATAAAAAGGCAAAAAAGATGGCCGTGCCACAGGAGACCTGAGTCGGCTCAGTGATGTCGGCCCGTACAGTATAACTCCGATCGAGGCTGAGGCAGTCTCATCCGAGTAAATAAGGTGGCCTCCCAAAATATGGTATGTCGGCTCGAAAAAGTGCTGCCAGCATATTGCTGTGTCGGCTGAGAGGAAAAGGTGTGCTGCTAAAATTAAAATAATTATGTCGGCTGGAAATAGGCCAACAGAGAAAGCTTGGCCGAGATAAAAACTAGCATATAACTGCCGAGATAAACTGCCAACGTAGACAGTATGTCGGCCAAGAGAAAATCTGGCATACTGTTGCCGACAAAAGTCTGCCGACTATGCATATGTTGGCTCTGTTTGGTTGGCCGACTAGGCAAAACCCGGCTTTTCCCATGCAGGTCTCGCTCGTCTTTGACTCCGTTTGGACGTCCGGGCCTGGGCAAACCTGCGCTCCTCCGTTCAAATCCGCATCAACAATGCAACGTAAATAATTACCGTGTATGCTTTTGTACCAAGCACAAGAGGATAACCTCAAAAGTTGCTCGGGGACTGCCCCTTCCCATCTTGCTTAGATATTTTCCCCGGGAGCGAGATGTCTTGACCCGAGGACTGGCCGGCCAGTCAGTTTTATGTTTTCTCCTAGATAAGAAAAGTAACTCGGGGATTCGGTTGAGACCAAGCCAGCACGTTTATGCATGGAATTGCTGCTAGAATTAATTTCTGTCATATGCTAGAGTTAATTTCATCTGTTAGTAGAGTTGCTATTAAGGTTAGATACTCGTTATAAATATGCTTGGACTAACCTTGTATGGTCATATCGGTATTACCGAATGAGAATTCATCACCAAGATCATGGTTAAATCGGTTATCTCGGATCGCCCAAAATATCACGGCATCCTATAATCTATCTCAAATCACCGTTTATTTCAGTTCGCCATTATATGGAGGCATCACTCATTATCTCACATCGCCATAGTATCATGGCATCGTCAGCTATCTCCGATCGCCGCTTATGTCGGCTTGCCAAATATCATGGCATCATCCGTTATTTCATATCGCCAAGTATCATGGCATCGACAAGTACGTCGGATCACCACATATCTCGGTTCGCTATGTATGCCGGCAAGGCCGGTGGACTTCATGTCCAGGATGCCAGCAAAAATCTGGTGGACCCCGCGTCCATCAACCGACATTGCCCAGGCTAGCAACATGTCGATTCGGCCCACGCAGGCTATATATGATGCCGACGTAGCCCATGCAGGCAATATGTCGATGAGACATTGCCCATGTAGGCAACATGTCGATTCAGCCCACGCAGGCTATATATGATGCCGACGTAGCCCATGCAGGCAATATGTCGATGAGACATTGCCCATGTAGGCAACATGTCGATTCAGCCCACGCATGCTATATATGATCCCGACAGAGGCCATGCAGGCAATATGTCAATGAGACATGGCCCAGGTTGGCAACATGTTGATTCAGCCCATGCAGGCTTTACAGTAAATCCAACATAGCCCATGCAGGCAATACGTCAATGAGAAAATGCTCAAGATGGCTAAAAACCGATATATGATAGTGCCCATGCAGGCCGTATGAAAATTCAGCCCACGATGGCTATGATTCCGGTAATGCCCAAGATGGCTAGAAACCGACGTATGATAATGCCCATGCAGGATATAAATCGGCACAGCTCATGCTGCCGGCATATGATTCTGATATTGCCCATGATGGCTATTTTTGGTACCAACTCTGTGGCACTCTTCTGGAAAGCCTATGCACGACTCTGCGATTCCGACATAGTCTCGGGGACTACTGTCGGGGATGGACCCCGGGTACCCCAGAGTTGGTAGTTTGCTAAGCTAAGAGAAGGAAATAATATGCAGAAATAGAGGATAGATAAATAAATAAATATAAGATAAAGGAAAAGCAGAAGAGGGCAGCCTGGGCCGACATTGGCATGGCCCAGGCCGACATACCAGTCGCTAACCCGGCCTAATCCTGTGACGGATTCCCTAACCCGGCTGGGCCTCTGTTTCTCCCGCACAGGTCCCGGTTGGGCCGATTCTTCACTGCCGACATCCCCCGCGGGCCATATCCTCCGCAACAGTTCCTCAGGCCGGCATCTCGCCAGGCCGACATAGGGTTATGTCGGCAGCACTACTCCCGGGTCGGCCCACCTTGGCCACTCATCCGGCCGGGCCGGTGCCCAGGCCACCAGGTCGGGTAATCGCCACTACCTCGCCACGCCCCGATTCTCGTTCGAGCGACACCACCAGGCCACTTCTTCGACCGACGCCCAGGCTGCCGAGATACTCCAGGCCGACATAGCCTATGTCGGCTGGCCAGGTTATCCCGGCCGGCTCACTCTCCGCTCCCGCGCCCGGGCCGGCATACGCAGCACTTCATGACCCCATGACCGAACATAGTTGCCCATCGGTGGCACAGACTATGTCGGTTCTCTTCATCGACTACTCTCCATCGATGCCGGGTCTTGGGACGCCCATGGCTCAGACTGGCATCGCTGCCCGCTCCCCCTCGCCAGCTACCTCGCCTCCCTATGTCGGTCATGGGACGCCCATTGCTCGTGAAGGGGTCGTTGCATAGAAAACAAAAAAAAATCCTACAGAACAAGCGGAATAAACCCCAAGGATCTAGATCTACTAGATGGAGGTAGCGAAGATGAGATCCAATCTCTTACCCTTGAAGAACGTTCAAAGCGTTTTGTCGATGCAGGGGTTGGTCTGTCGATCCCCGCAACTAGATGCATCTAGTCGCGAGGAGATGTATTATCCACGCAATCTAATCCGATGGAGCATCGCATGAGCAGTGCCTCCGCAGTATCCACATGTACAGCTCGATGTAGTCGTCCTCTCCTTGATCCCGCAAGCGAGGAGGACATGGCTAGATAGATCCCAGCACCACGACGGTTGTGGAGGCGTTTGATGGTGTAGATCTCCGCGAGCATGGCTTCGCCAAGCCAAGCAAGAGGGAGAGGAGGAGATGGCGCAGCAGCAGCCCTACATCTAGGGGTGGTGCGGCTAGGGTGTAGATCTAGGAGGCGGCAGCCCTCCGGGGAGAGGTGGCGCGCAACTAGAGCTAGGGTGGAGGAGGGGTGCGGCTAGGGTTTGGTGGGGCAGCCAAAAAGTGTGCCGCACCCCCTCCCCTCTCCTCTTTATATAGGGGGCGGCTAGGGTTTGGAGGAGCCGGCCAAATTGGCCTCCAAGTCGAGTCCTAAGTGGACTTGGGATTGGGCCCCCTTCCAACTAGGGGTGGCCGGCCACTTAGTCCAACTAGGACTTGGCCTCCCTTTTCCTTGCCTTGGCCGGCTAGGCCCATGTGGGCCTTTGGGTGGTGCGCAGCCCATGTGGTTGCTGCACCCCCCTTTGGTCCATGTGGGCCCCATACATTAGGTGGGTCTAGGGCTGGGCATTCGGTTAGACCGAACCGATCGGTTCGGTTTCTCGGTTTAATAAAAAAATCGGTTTATAAAAATCAGTGACCGATCAGTTTTCTAGCATTCTGCTAACCGATGATTCGGTTGACTATTTTTTCGGTTCGGTCATCCGTTTCTGACCAAAACAAACGAGCATAGGAAAATCCAGCTGAACCTCGATGGAAATTAGTGGATGCAGGAATGCAACTGACTCGAAGGTGTAGCTGACTCAATTGAGCGAGGTGCAGCCATAGGAACAACGCAGGAGACGAGTTGAGCTTGCCGGCCGCCGCTCGAAAAGAAGGTCAGTTGAATTTTGAAGTTCAGGCGATCGTTGTGGGCGAGAAATAGGAGGAACGGCGAAGTGATGCCACGGTGCTGTCGCTGGTCGCCGGACCAAGCAGAAGCGGAGGAGTAGAGCATCAGCTCATCGCCTGGCGGCTACCATGTTTTGGGGCAACCTTACAGAGAGGAACGACGACTGGATAAGATGCTGTGTGTGCGTGGAGCCACAAGGGTTACCCTCGTGAATACATAATCTATTTTTTAGAGAGAAATACTTAATGCGTGCACATGGACAAATTGCTAGTGGGCTGTGGGCCTGATACCTGGAGTTGGTGTGTTACGTACTCTTTTCCGTTTTCATCGGTCTTTTCGGTTAGAAGCGCTTTCAAACCAAAATAACCAGATTAATTTTGGTTTTTCAGATATCCTGACCGAATTTATACATATTTTTCGGTTTCGGTCTATTCGGCTTCGGTTCCGGTTATTTCGGTTCGGTAGTTCAGTCTTCGGTTTAAATGCCCACCCCTAGGTGGGTCCCACTTCTAGACTCCTCTAGAACTTTCTAGAACCTTCTGGTACCCTATGCAAAAATTCCGGAACTTTTCCAATACCTCCGGAAACCACTTTCCTTATATGAATCTTATTCTCCGGACTCTTCCGGAACTCGTGACGTCTAGGATCCCATCCGAGACTCCGAATCACCATTCGTTCATACCATCAATTATCTCATCGCTAACCCTAGCTACATCGGAGCGTTAAGTGTGTGACCCTACGGGTTCGAGAACATGCAGACATGATCAGATCAATAATCAATAGCGGGACCGGGATGCCCATATTGACTCCTACATATTCAACGAAGTTCCTTATCGATTGAACCACGATGCCGGAGATTCTTAATCTCGTATACGATTCCCTTTGTCTCACCGATATTTAATTTGCCCGAGATTTGATCGTCAATATCACCATATCTAGTTTCATCTCGTTACCTGGCAAATTCTCTTTACTCGTCCATAATATAGGATCTCCCTGATTAACACTTAACCACATGGTTGCAACTTTTCTGATGCTATATTACCGAGAGGGCCCAGAGATATCTACTCCGTCACATGGAGGGACAAATCCCACTCTTGATTCATGTCACCCAACAACCTACCATCGGAGATACCTGAAAGCCACCTTTATAATCACCCAGTTACGAAGCGACGTTTGATGTCCACAAAGTATTCCTCCGATAAACGGGAGTGACACAATCTCATGGTCTAAGGAAACTATACTTGACATACTAAAAGCGTTGGCAATAAAACTGTGTGACACGATCAATTGCAACTCTTTATTATCGGGTCTTGTCCATCACATCATTACTCCTAATGATATGACGCCGTTATCAAGTGACTATAACAAGTCCATGGTTAGGAAACTCTAACCATCTCTTGACTAACGAACTAGTCTGGTAGAGGCTCACTAGGGACATCTGATTGTTTATATTCCACACATGTATTATGTTTCCGGTTAATACAATTATAGCATGGAGAATAAACTATTATCATAAACATAAATATGCTAATAAACCATTTTATTATTGCCTCTAGGGCATATTCCCAACAGCTTGGACCTGGCGTCATTGATCAAGAGAAGAGGGTAAGATCGATGACGAAGACCAGGACACAGGCACAGTAGCCATGTCAGGTCACATCCAACAGGGATGACAAGACCCCAGTAGTCATTTCACGTATAGTGTCGTGTATAGTGTCTTGCATAGTGTAGCACTGTACAGCGGGGCCCCCATGTCCCCTGGGCTCCCCTTTATAAGGAGCACCAGGGGGAATCACTCAGGGGCAGCCCGCCCGGGACTCATTCTCCCCCAGCTCTCGTACGAGCTCTTCTTCCTCCTCTAGAGAGATAGCTCAAGGAGCAACCATGTACCTCACATATACATCACCATATATAGATCAGACAAGCAGGAGTATGGGTTTTACATCCTCACGAGGGCCCTGAACCTGGGTAAATCGCGTGTGTGCTTGCGTATTCCATGTGCGTAATTCTACGCACCATCCCTCCCCGGTGCCACCAGTGTCCATCAGCCCCAACTTAAGCCTACCCCAGGCATCTGTCTGTTCACCACGATGACACATGTTTCTACTATCATATTACATCATTTTTATACATTTTGTCGGACTAAACTATTGACAAGATGCCCAATGCCAGTTCCTGTTTTTGTCATGTTTTTGTTGCAGAAAGTTACTTCTGGAAATATTCTCGGAATTGGACGAAAATTTACGGAGATTTTTTATCAAGGAAATAAAGACCAGAGCCAGGGGCGGGTCCCACCCACGGGTCTAAGGGGGGTCGTGGCCGGGGGTGGTCCCTGCCCCTCGGAGACCTCCTCACGACGCCCTTTGGCCTATAAATCGTCCCCGACGAAAAAACCCTAACCCCTGAAGGATTTTCCCAAATACGATACAGAGCTCCGCCGCCATCGCCGACAAGTTTCGGGGGTTCAGAAGGTCCTGTTCCGGCACCCTGCCGGGACGAGGATCGACCACCGGAGCCATCTCCATCAACACCGCTGCTTCCCGTGATGAGAAGGGAGTAGTCCCTCACCGGGGCTGAGGCTTATACAAGTAGCTATGTGGTTATCTCTCTCTCCCATGATCTGATCCTTGTTGTGATCATGAGCTTTGTTAGCATAGTTGAATACATGATGTTTCCCTACATGTAATGTATATGATTTTGCTCAAGTGGTGTCATCTAGTATAAGTTCAGGAGTCACCGTTGTGATCACGGTATCTCGGTGACTGTGTGGGTGCCGTGTGTGACTCTAATGATAAAAGCTTAGAGGGATCTTCATCATGAGTTTGTTCTCTATTATTGTTGGATTGAATAGATCATGAGGTTTCTTGATGCTTGTGTTATTGAAGAAAGAGACTATTCAAGAAATAGGTTGTGGTGTTTGTTAGTACTATCTTTGGATGTGGATAGTGATAGCATGAAGTGTCCATAGATGTGGAATACGAACTTTAAGGTGTGCTTTTCGTAGCCCTACGCAATTCTCATCCTATTTGATCCACAAAAGAATGATCTCCGAGTAACGTCTACCATGCATGTGTTTTTGTGTGAACTATCTTGTGTTTAATTATGTTAATGATGTTGAGAGTAGTCACTAGTGAAAGTATGAAGCCTAGGCCTTGTTTCCAAGCATTTATACACCGTTTTTAGTCACTTTTGTCACTTGTTTGCTTGCTGCCATTTTTATGTACAGAATTACAAAATCACCCTTTACCATCCATATGACTTGCATTTTACTATCTCTTTGCCGAACTAGTGCACCTATACAATTAGCCATTGTATTAGGTTTGTTGGGGACACAAGGGACTTCTTGTATCTTAATTGCAGGATTGCTTGAGAGAGGAGACGTTCAACCTCTTCCTCCCATGGATTCGATAATCCTTGGGTTACTCACTTAAGGGAAATTTGCTGCTGTCCTACAGACCTCTGCGCTTAGAGGCCCAACAAGTCTACAAGAATAGAAGCGTGTAGTAGACATCAAGCTCTTTTCTGGCACTGTTGCCTGGGAGGAAAGGTAAGTGGTACTCACACTCCGACGAAGCTAATTTCTAGCATTGTTGTTGGGGAGGTGAGTGCTTGAAGGTATCTTCTTTAAATTCTGCAGTTATATCTTTTTGTTTCTTGTTTTTATTTCACTAGTTTGTCTTATGGAACGTTGTCCTTTAAATTTGCTGTTTGAGAGTGACCTCTCCACCACTCCCGTGGTGGATATGGTTACTCCACATACTGAAGGTATTCCTTTCAAAATACCGATGGGAATAATTGATCTTGTTATGAGTAATTGCTATGCAGGAGATGGAGCTGTCCATCCTAGTAATCATCTGCTTTATATTAAGGAATTATGTGATTTGTTTGAGATTGCAGGTGTTTCAAGAGAGGTGATCATAAGGAAATTATTTTCCTTATCACTTAAGGAGAAAGCATTGGAGTGGTATAGGCTAATAGACAATTCTCATTTGTTGGATTGGAAGGATCTTATGTCTCTCTTTTATTATAAATTTTATCCTCTTCATGAAATTCATCAAGATAGAAATTATATCTATAATTTTTGGCCACATGATGGAGAGAGCATAGCTCAAGCTTGGGGGAGATTAAAATCATTAATACTTAAATGCCCTAACCATGAGCTTTCCAAGGATATCATTGTTAATAATTTTTATGCAATGTTATCTCGTCATGACAAGGAAATACTTGATGCTTCTTCTATGGGTTCTTTTACAAGTAAGAAGATTGATGCTAATTGGGATCTTATTGAAAAGATTCAACACAACATTGAAGATTGGGAGATCGACAAAGGTAAAGAGTCAGGTATAAATTATGAGTATGATTGCATTAAGTCTTTTGTTGAAACTGATAGTTTTAATAAGCTTAGTGCTAAGTTTGGACTTGACTCTCATATAGTTGTTGATATCTATAAATCTTTTGCTTCTCATATTAATATTCCTAAAGAGAAATAGTCTAAGCATCATGAACCTTTCAAAGACATTTGCAAACAAAATGAAATTGTTAATGATGATTGCAATAGACATGATCCAATCTCTACAAATAATGTTTTATATAAGCATGTTAATTTTTATGGAGTGCATAGACCTTGTGAAAGCACTTGGGTTGAAGAAGATAAATATGGTAAGCAACATAAGCATGAAAGAACTAGCAAATGGCTTAAGGATTTATATAAATTTGCTACAGAATTAAATGACCTCTATCCTTTTATGTGTGAACTTTGCAATGAAGAAGGTCATTTTAATTTCCAATGCTCGTACTTTAATGATCGAACTATTAGCCAGTTTTGTGATAACATGATCACCTCTAGTCTTTATGATGAACTTAATTTATTTTTGGGGTGTGAAGAGTTATCAGAAAAAACTTCTTGGTTAGATAGGAGTACTTTTGGGACGAATAGCATTCTTCAGGGAGCTTATCATTATTGTGTTGTGAATTGCCGTGACAATGCTTACATTGCAAAAATTAGAAACGATAGCACTTCACCAAAGTATAAAAGGAAAAATGTTTCTTATGTTGCCAACAATGGAAGGGAGCGATTCTCCCAAGTTTCTCCTGCCTTTTCTAATAATGAATCAGATTATGTGGAGAAGCTTCCTTTCCAACCACTCCCTCCTAAGGTGGTGGTGAAGAAGAAGAAGAATATAGGGAGGAGTAAAAAGAAAGAGGAAACGGTATCATCCCCTAAGCATATTTCTCCCATCATGGTTGTTCCTAATGTGTATGAATCAAAAATTATTGAAGATGATCCGCTTGATTGTATTCATTATTATCTTGATGTTAAGTCTATAGGCACTATTGAAGAAGATTATGTTATGCCTGTTACTTATTGTGATGATCATGATTGGGAAAATAATACTACTTATGATCTTGAAAATCTTTTTGGCACCAATTTTGAAAATGATGATATTGATAATTGTTATACTATTGGGAATATTCATGTTTTTTCTAATCATAATGTGGAAAACCCCAAGCTTGGGGATGATGCGTTTGAAAATCCTTTTGGTATTGAAAGTCATGATGATTTTTTTATGAAAATTTATGCTTGGAAAGATGACTATCCCCTTGCTTATGATGATATTATGCCTCCAGTTTTTGATAATTATTGTGATGATAACTATGCCATTTAGAATAATGTTAATCATCCTTACGAGACTTGTCATAATTATTACTCTCCTACTGAACATCATCTTTCTAATATACAATTAGTCTATCATGTCCAAGTTCTATATGATAGTCCTACTCTCAATGCTACTAATAATAAAGATTTTACTTATGTGGAGAGTAATAATAATACTTTTATGCATGTGAATCATGAGAAAAAATTCTTTATGTGATGTTTATGTTATTGAGTTTTCTTATGATTCTACTGAAAGTTATTATGAGAGAGGGAAGCGTGGTTATATAAATTTTCATCTTATGAAGTTTCCCCTCTTTATGTTGAAGGTTTTAATGTTGCACTTGCTTTGCCTTCCTATGCTTAATGCTTTATGCTCCAATGATTTATTTTATTACAAGATGCCTATGCATAGGAAGAGAGTTAGACTTAAATGTGTTTGATATTTGCTTCACGATGCTCTCTTTTGCGTTCCAACTCTTATTCTTATGAGAGCATCATTAAAATCTCAAGCCTAGCTAAAAGGCTATAAAGAAAATCGCTTGTTGGGAGGCAACCCATCTTTTACTTTTAGTTTGTTTTTGTTTTTCTTGAGTCATGAAGTTGTTGCCTCTGTAGCAACTTCATTGTATCTTTTTATTTTGGTTTTTTGTCCCAAGTTTAGCCTCTAATGCATTGAAAGTGTGAGGTATTGTTTTGCTGTCTAGAAAGAGATTTCTGTCCTTCACTGTTAAAAAATCCAGAAAATCCCTGACTTTTATCTTTTTCTGATATTTTTAGACAGCAAGCCTGATACTTTTATATATCTTTCCTTAGTTTTTAGTTTTCTGATTTGAGCTACAGAAGTGCCCTGAAAAATTCAATCTTTACAGACTGTTCAGTTTTTGACAGATTCTGCTTTTATTTTGTATTCGTCTCTTTACTATCATCAAATGTGATACTCTTGAGGAGGAGTGCCACATTGAGGCTTAGTAAACAGTAGCTAATTCCGAATAAAGTTGTTTGCAATTGGTCTTGAGTTGAACACATGTGCATTTTTAATTTATGAGCACTAACCCCCTATTCAGTTTATGAGAAGTTTTGTGTGAAGGGAGTTTTTAAGTTTCAAAGGAGAGGATAATGAAGAAATTGAAGATGGATCAGAGCTCAAGCTTGGGGATGCCCCCATGGCACACCCTCTGAATATCAAGAACCATCAAGCGTCAAAGCTTGGGGACGCCGAAGGCATCCCCTCTTCTTCATCAACTATCATGAGGTCGTCTTTGTTGAACTAAGTTTTTATCACTTTACATATTATGTGCTATGCTTGGAGCATCTTTTTGCTTTCAGTTTTATTTTGTTTGTTTGCTTGTCATATCCTTGTTGGATCCTAGCTTTATTTGTGTGGGAGAGAGACACGCTCCGCTTTTTCATTTGAATACTCCTTTGCTTCGCTTATATCTTGTTGAGTATTCTTAGCTACTGTTTGTTTGCTAGTAAGCTCTCACTTTTAACTTTTATCTTGTTTAGAGCTGCTAGTTGTTGATGTTAATCCCTCTTTTTCTTCACTTATACTTGTTGGAGAGTTGTTATTGATGAATTGCTTGAATTGTCAAAGTGACAAAATGCTATCCATGTGATATTGGAATGAAATGAAAGCCTGCATAGCTTGTAGATAATTGTGTGGATACTTGATGCTTCTCATTTGTTTTGAGATATTAAGATGAATGCTTAAACTTGTTGGTTATTTGAGTGGAATTGATTATTAAAGAAATATTGTTAAAAGCTTGAAACTGTGTGGTGTTTCGTAGTTGTTAATTCATAAAGCTAATATTTTCATAAAAAGAACTGTTTGGTCAACAAGGGAGACAGTGTGGAGTGTTTATGGTTATGATTGACTAATGTCTTATGTTACTCTGTTACCGGTTAATGATTAGATGTTTGCTTCAAATACCTCTTTTGCTAAGCCAAAAAATTCGTACTGAGTGTAGAGTTCACTCGTGCATCCAAATCCCAAAGCCAAACTATCTTGCCAGCTGAGTCCACCATATCTACCTATGCATGGTATTTCTTGCCATTCCAAATAAATTTGTCATGTGCTACCTTTAAAATATTCAAAATACTCCTTTTGTGCCTTTGTTTTTAGGGCAAATTATCCTTATACCATCAGTTGTCTCCATGTGCTCAGTTTTGCCCTCAGTTGCGAAACGTCCTCAGTTTTACCCCTAGTCTGTGCGAAACGACTGATTCCGTGAATCTTGCCGTCTCCGTCTGGTCAAGGTAGTTGACTCGGGCTTGTAGCCACTGCTTGTGGGACCCCCCTGTCGACCGTTCCTGAGGGCAAAACTGAGCAAATGGGCACACACTGATGGCAGCCCGTCGACCGTTGCCAGCGTCGTGTCTGTGATAAAAGCGGCGTACCGCGCCTCCAGAGCTCGCAGCGGGGAGCAAGAATCAGCGAAGCGGGGTTGGAGGCGGCCACGCGCAGAGGTGGGCGGAGAGCTAGGAGCCGGGCGCAGAGGTTGGCAGTTAGGAGTTGGGCGCGGGCGATCGAGAGGGCGGCATCGACGGGGAGCGCCGCCGACGGTGGGAGGGCGCGGCCGTGTGCTACAGCTACAGGTGACATGCGCGGATGTGGTGAGTTTCCCTTCGGCTCCGGGAGTTTGCGAATCGAGCTCCATGTCTTCTTCTAGCTCCCGCGCCACCTCGCGGATGGAGATCCCGGCGCGCACGGAGATGCCGATCTTCGTCTGTCCGTGGTGCCGGATGGACGTTGCTCGGAGGATTTCGCAGACACCGAGGAACACGAATCGTTCGTTCTACGTGTGCACCAGCACGATTGGTGTAAGAATCGGGGCAATTTCACAATTTTCATGGATCGGCATCCTTGAGCAATCCATTTGATCTATTTGGTGATTTTGCAGTTAAAATGTTTCTTCCTTTGGGAAGATGTTCTGGTCCAAACGCTGAGGAATCAGCTGGTAGTTGAGCACCAAGAATGGCTGCCACAGACGGCAGCGGCCGCAACGCGAGCTCCGGAAGAAGAGACGGAGGGCGGAGCACGCATTGATATAGAGGTTGCTGACGAGCTAAGGAGATTGAACCAGAGGATTAGGAAGCTCGAATATCAAGCACAATTTCCCATTTGCATTTGGGCATTTGTAGGGCGTATGTTAGTCGCAGTGGGTGTAATGTTGAAATTGTATGGAATGGCATGAATTTGGGAGGAATTTGGGAGAAATTGTATGGTAATCGCACTGGTTGGGTGTAGTAGGAGTTTGTAAACTTGAAATTGTATGAATAAAGGTTGAAAGAAGGGAAAAGAAATGGGAAATTCAGAAGATTCAGTGTGGCAAATAACTCCTGTGCGACACTTTTCATCGGAATGGTGAAAAATACAACATCGTTCGAAGAAATATCTACTGCGCGACGTTTCTGACGGCCAAAATAGCCAGCACACGACATGGTTGATTAAATGGTCGTAACGTTGGATTGCTTCCGACAGGTGGGTCATAGAATCGTGTGCTCACTTAGTTGTGCTCATAGATTTAGATTTACCGAGGGATATTCAGTTATTCCGATAGGTGGGTCCGAACTATTTTGCCCTCCCCCACTGGCACCCCCTAAACGGCCGGACACCGTACATAGTTTTTCGTTGAAATATAAAATTTTCGATACAATTTTCGATTCAAATACAAACTTCGATACAATTTTCGATTCAAATACAAACTTCGATACAATTTGATATGATTCAAATACAAACTTTGATACAATTTGATATGATTCGAATGCAACGGGCAGCTACGTGGAGGTGAGCACACAAGAAGGACACGAAGTCAGACGCGCGTACGCTTGTTATGCACCACGTCATTCTAGGTCGCCGGATCTTATGGAACGGCTTAGATCGAACCTGCAGGCCGATCCAAACCCCATCTATTCAGCCAATCAGCGCATCACATGCCCACGAGCCAATCAAATTGTAGAACGAGCGCACACGCGGATCGGCGCGTCACCTGCGCACACGCGGATCGGCGTGTCTGATCCCAACCGTTCACTCACCAGCGATCAACGGTTCGGAAGCGGGAGGGGTTTCAGATAGGGTTTCTGGGGTTTAAGGTTAGTGATTTCGGGGTTTAGGATTAGGGTTAGGGCTAGGGTTTCACTGAGCTAGGGTTGAGCATAACTAATGAAAAAAATCAAAAATATATAAAACTTTCACACATTGTCGTATTATGCAACTAAGTTGCTATAAAAAAATATAAAACTTGGATTTCGAATCGGTCAACGTTTTTTTGTGAGGTTTGACCAAACATTAAAATGAGCACAAATAATTAAAAAAACCGTAAAAATGTGAAACCAGCACACATTGTCGTATTATGTGACATAGTTACGATATAAAATAATAAACTTGGTCTATGTGTATTTTCATGAGAAAACCTTCACACAAATGACTTACCACAATCGATGTTGCAGAGAGTTCAACTCAAGTGAGAGGATTTAGAGTTATGAAAAATAAAAATAAAATCAATAAAATCGCCAAAGCTTCATTTCAGAGTGACTAAGAAGGATATGCACTTAGTTTTTCATTTTCACATTTTAAACTTGTTTTGGAGACGGTCAAAGTGGGTTTGACCAAAGATTCAAATGAGCACAAATAATTCAAAAAAATCATAAAAATGTGAAACCAGCGCACATTGTCGTATTATGTGACATAGTTACGATATAAAATAATAAACTTGGTCTATGTGTATTTTCATGAGAAAACCTTCACACAAATGACTTACCATGATCGATTTTGCAGAGAGTTCAACTCAAAGTGAGGAGAAGTGGTTTTGGATTTGGAACATGAAATTTTCTAAAACCTCATCAAAGCTTCATTTTGGAGTGACTAAGAAGGATCCAGGCTTAGTTTTTCATTTTCATGTTTCAAACTTGTTTAAATGTTGGTCAAACTTAGGTTTGACCAAAATTGAAATGAGCATAAAAAATAAAAAAATTAAAAAATTAAAAAAATGAAAAACCAATGCACATAGTCTTATAATGTCATATACTAACGATTCAAGTTGATAAACAAGGTCTACATACATTCAGACGAAAATTAATGCATCTTGACTCATATCGCCCAATCTCAAACTCCGTCGCATTCAAATGAGCATAAAAAATTCAAAAAAAAAAAAAAAATGAAAAACCAACGCACATAGTATTATAATATCATATACTAACGATTCAAGTTGATAAACAAGGTCTACATACATTCAAATGAAAAATAATGCATCTTGGCTCATATCGCCCAATCTCAAACTCCATCGCATTCAAATGAGATTAAAAAATTCAAGAAAAATAAAAAAAATGAAAAACCAACGCACATAGTCTTATAATGTCAGATACTAACGATTCAAGTTGATAAACATGGTCTACATACATTCCAACGAAAATTAATGCATCTTGGCTCGTATCGCCCAATCTCAAACGCCGTCGCATTCAAATGAGCATAAAAATTTAAAAAAATAAAAAACCAACGCACATAGTCTATATATATGGAATAGATGTGTAGGTAAGTTATTTGGCTGATTTAGACAAGGTCGAGAAAAACCTTGCTTAGAAATGAGTCCATTTACCCTACCTTTGGAGCTCTTTTTTAGAACATTTTACATGAATGTGAGTTTACTTCGCAAAAAGGCTCGGATTGATGACCAATTTAGAACAACCAAGTTCACCATAGTTTGGAAAGCATTGCAACATCCAAATAGCATGTCAATTTTTAAGTTTGGATCAAATTTGAAGTTTGGTTCACATATTTCAATCACTCACCCATTTGGCCCTCATTTTGACACGACTTGCTCAAAACATGTACCATCATCATCCAAACACCATTAAAACATAGTTGTAGCATAGGTCCAACATCATTCAACATCATTCATAATGTTTCATAAATTCTACTTGGTTCCAACTCAATCTATAAAGCGCGTCGGGGCTTCTTTTTTATCCATGTGCTACTTGCCACCACTGTGCTCCTTGTGCCTCTTGTGCTTCTTGCCACCATTGTGCTCCTTGTGCTTCTTGTGCTTCTTGCCACCATTGTGCTCCTTCTGACCCTTGTGCTCATTGCTTCTTCTCTTCTCCTTTTGGCAGTCTTCTTCGAACCAACCACAGAGCTGTACAAAACATAAAGGGCAGTGAGATAATGTCAAGTGATAAATGTATTAGTATTGGCAAGATTGACATACCTAGCAGAACTCACAACCACAAAATGTTGTGAACCATCATTTGGAGCCTCATCTGGAGCATCATTTGGAGCCTCGTGATCAAAATCATTTAGAGCATCATTTGGAGCCTCATGATCAAAATCATTTGGAGCATCATTTGGAGCCTCATGATCAAAATCATTTGGAGCCACATGGTCATCATCATTTGGATCATCATTTTCAGATGGGTCCTTTTCAGATTCTGTTCCAACCGGCTGCTGATTATCAGCATTTTCATCGAAACACTCTCCGAACGTCGTTGGATCTACTGTGTTATCACAATACCTACCGAAATGACCAGACCACCACACCTTGTGCACTTGCGCTTCCTCGCTCCAAGTCCAGCTCGGAATGGTCCAACTGCCGGCACAACCACATCATTTTGCAGCCTCAGATGAAATTTCTCTCTCTCCTTATGCTTAGCAAACATGGTAGCGAGCTCTTCATCATTTGTAACTTTCACCCATTTATTCCCCCCATCGTAGTATTTGAATTCCACTTCATCATGCAAACCCCAAGGATATGGGCTGCAAATTACCTCCCCAAATTGTCTAAAACTCCAATTGCAATCCATTGGCAAAGGATAATCGAAACCTCTCGTGAATTTCTTCTTATTATGTGCATCCACGAGGTACTGGTCCCTTCTAATATTCACCAAGAAAGCAAACCGCAATTCCATCCTAACCCACGAAAAGCAGAGACGAATTCAGCACTCCAATAGCAAAATCAACTAAAACCAATGGTGTCTCATGTCTAATCAAATGCTCAAATGCACAAGCGACCTCAAACTTACCACTTGGGAACCCAGTCGTGGACGCGGCGGGTCTCCGGCCCGACGTTTGCCTCGCTAGCTACTCCGGGGTCGCTGCCACTCGCCATTTCGCCCTGGAGTTAACCCTCTTACTTCCTCTGCCTCGCCAGCCCCAGCGCTCCCGCCGGGCGCACGGAAGGAGCCCCCGTCGCGGGTCGAGCAGGTGGCGGGCGCAGTAGCAGAACGAGTGGGACAAGCTGGTGGCGGTGGAGCACGTAACGGGGGAGCACGTTGCGGTGGAGCAGTTGGCTATATACGCGGGACGGACGCGACGGTGGAGGTGGTGGCGGCGGAGGTGGTGGCGGCGCAGGTGGTGGCCGTTCGGGAGCAGGGGTGGTGCACGGACAGATTGGGGGGTAGGGTTCAGGTCGTTATTTTTGTCGCCGATTCGCGGTCCCACCTGTAAGATGCGGACCCACTTCACTAACACCTACTGACGAAATCCACTTCAGACTGGCCGTTTGGCCTCGCCATAGCAGCTGCGACTGAAGTAGTGGCAAAACTGAGCACCATTTGGAACTAGTGGCAAACTGAGTCGTACCAAGCCTCTAAGGGCAATCTATTAAATGACCCCTGTTTTTAAGCTCATGAGGAAGCAGTAGAGAGCTAGATATAACTTGTGACAAGCAAGGTCATTTCCCCCCTTTCACCCGGTGTCGATGGTTTACGTCTTCACTTGAATCAACCCGAGAGCAGCTTAAGATAAATATAAATATAACTCACGATTCTCCTCCGCGCAATGAAAATCTGAGAAATCAGCTCAAAACATTGGACAGTGGTGAAACCAAGGAGAAAGAGGAATGTACTCGTTCCTCTAAAACCAGCTGCTCTCACAAGTCTAAAAGCCTTGCTTGTTATGGGGACTAGATAGTCTATGTTGTGAAATCGTTGAGGAAAGCATGCATCTCTCAAAATTGTTTTATTTCTGTTTTATAAAAATAAAAAGCTCTAGCACATGAATAATCTCTGCTTTCCTCTGCGAAGGGCCCTTCTTTTACTTTTAATGTTGAGTCTATTTTTCTTTTCCTTCTATCTCCACTCAAGCAAACATCTAGCATTGACCCTGGGTATCATTGATCATACTGCATTGTCAGATTAAACATGAATCTTTATATTGACTTTACCGTTGGAAGTTGAAGCTTTTTGCTAATACTTACATCTTCTTTGTTTTGATTCTCAAACACTTTTGTCATGGAACTATTACCTTTGATAATTAATCAAATATGTCGGTCACATTGCTTTCATACCTTTAACGTACTATTTATGAAAGGTTTTGCTTGAATGATTCAACTTGGTTATTCATTGCTTTCTTGTTATCAACTATAGACAATTGTTTTGTATCACTTCATTCACATCATATGCTTTACATAACTATCTTGATCATGATTGTGTTGGTTGCATGTTTCATCAAAAAATATTTTGTTATCACTTACCTACTCGAGGACTAGTAGGAGTTAAGCTTGGGGATGCTGATACGTGTCAAACGTATCTATAATTTTTGATTGATCCATGCTAGTTTTGTGATGTCGTCACATGTTTCTACTATCATATTACATCATTTTTATGCATTTTGTCGGACTAACCTATTGACAAGATGCCCAGTGCCAGTTCCCTGTTTTTGTTGCAGAAAGTTACTTCTGAAAATATTGTCGGAATTGGAAGAAAATTTACGGAGATTTTTTATTGAGGAAATAAGGACCAGAGCCAGAAGGGCGACCCCAGGAGGGACCCACAGGCCAGGGGAGGGTCCCACCCACGGGTCTAAGGGGGGCCGTGGCCGGGGGTGGTCCCTGCCCCTCGGAGACCCCCACACGACGCCCTTTGGCCTATAAATCGTCCCCGACGAAAAAATCCTAACCCCTAAAGGATTTTTGCAAATACGATACAGAGCTCCGTCGCCATCGCCGACAAGTTTCAAGGATTCAGAAGGTCCTGTTCCGGCACCCTACCGGGACGGGGATCGACCGCCGGAGCCATCTCCATCAACACCGCTGCTTACCACGATGAGGCGGAGTAAACCCTCACCGGGGCTGAGGCTTATACAAGTAGCTATGTGGTTATATCTCTCTCCCATGATGTGATCCTTGTTGTGATCATAGCTTTGTTAGCATAGCTGAATACATGATGTTACCCTACATGTAATAGATATGATTTTGCTCAAGTGGTGTCATCTAGTATAAGTTCAGGAGTCATCGTTGTGATCACGGTATCTCGGTGACTATGTGGGTGCCGTGTGTGACTCTAATGATAAAAGCTTAGAGGGATCTTCATCATGAGTTTGTTCATTATTATTGTTTGATTGAATAGATCATGAGGTTTCTTGATGCTTGTGTTATTGAAGAAAGAGACTATTCAAAAAATAGGTTGTGGTGTTTGTTAGTACTATCTTTGGATGCGGATAGTGACAGCATGAAGTGTCAATAGATGTGGAATATCAACTTTAAGGTGTGCTTTTCGTAGCCCTACGCAATTCTCATCCTATTTGATCCACAAAAGAATGATCTCTGAGTAACTTCTACCATGCATGTGTTTTTGTGGGAACTATCATGTGTTTAATTATGTTAATGATGTTTAGAATAGTCACTAGTAAAAGTATGAAGCCTAGGCCTTGTTTCCGAGCATTTATACACCGTTTTTAGTTACTTTTGTCACTTGTTTGCTTGCTGCCATTTTTATTTACAGAATTACAAAATCACCTTTTACCATCCATATCACTTGCATTTTACTATCTCTTCGCCGAACTAGTGCACCTATACAATTAGCCATTGTATTAGGTGTGTTGGGGACACAAGAGACTTCTTGTATCTTAATTGCAGGATTGCTTGAGAGAGGATACGTTCAAACTCTTCCTCCCGTGGATTCGATAAACCTTGGGTTACTCACTTAAGGGAAATTTGCTGCTGTCCTATAAACCTCTGCGCTTGTAGGCCCAACAAGTCTACAAGAATAGAAGCGTATAGTAGACATCAACCCTGTCTCCACTAGTGGACCACCGTGACCCCGCCAGTATTGGGCAAGCTTCGTGGGCTGTAGGATTTTTGAAGCACTACATCGCTTTGCCCAGCAGCAGCAGAATACACGCACTTATCGTGCAAAACTAGCTTTGCAAAGCAAACAGCTTGTTGGAGTCCCGTTCATAAAAACTAGCTCGCCGGAGCCCACGCCGCTGTTAGAGCATCTCCACCGGGTGTCTAAATTATATCCGACATCTTCAATTGGTGTCCATTTTGCGTGTCCAGTGTTTTTTTCTTACCTTCCATACCGGCACCCTCAAATGGCCGGACCAAAATCCAATTTTCTCAAATATTTCGATACAACTTGAAATTCGGATACAAACTAGATTGAACAAAATAGAAATAATAAACCATAAACCTAAACCTAAATCCATTTAATTCCACTCCAATATTCCAGCCTTGAAGCAAGGCTTATCATAGAGTTGAGACAGGCTTTACCAATGCACAGCTCGAGCTATTCCGTACATATGTCGATGGCGGATGAGGCCGGCGACAAGCTCACCAATCATCCGCGCGCTGACAGATGCACTGATAGAGCTACTTCTCACGGATGCATGTATCTCTGGTCAAGGGGACATACTCGGGCAACGTCGATATCAATGATCGACGTAGGCCATGGAGAAAACTTTTCTGGAGCAGAATCATGAAATCCCTAATTCTAGCCGGTATCAATATCAATGAATGATGCAGCTTGGTGGCGGAAGAGTTGGCTCCTCTTCGTCGGACACCTTGTCCGGCGGTTCGTGGTCGGTCCCGGTAGTGGAAAAGTTGTGGAGGCGGCCGTTGTACTCGGACTCCACCGTGGAGTCTCGGTAGGACGCAGACATGTTGAACTGCAGCAGAGGCCACTCCTCCCCTAGAATGACCTGATCCATCTCGGCCTGCCACAACACCTGGATGTAGTGCAGCCGCGCCTACCCGGTGAGAGGCGGTGCAACCGGGAATTTGTCGAGGTTGGGCAGCCAGCCGGTCGGCAGGTGGTGGCGGCTGGCACCGGGAGGTTGTTTCGGAGGTGGTGCTCCGCCTCCTCGACCATCATCATACGACGGTCGTCAGGCGCATCAAAAGGGGGCGGTGGATGTGGAGGCGGCGATGCTATAGCCCGGGCCGTCTCCTGCTGGAGCCTCTGGACGTGTTGAGCTTGGTTGTGGCGCTCGCAGCGCGCCACAGACGGTGCGTCAAGGTGGCGTCATCGCTCGTGATCCTCATCTATTGGCCGGACACCGATCACGGCGGTGCATGTTTCTATGTGATGTGAGTGGAAAGGGATAGGGCCGGTGATGTTGTGTGTCATGGGAGGGCCGGTGATGTTGTGTGCGACGGGAGGGCCGGTGGTGTGATACGTCCATTTTGCATCACTATTTTATATCATAATTTACTATTATTCATGGATATATTTCATATTAGAATGTAATACTTACGTTATTTTATCTTATTTTGCATGTTTGATGATTGTTGGTGATTTGACTGCCGGGGCCCGGAATCAGCTGGAAAAATCACCATTAAGATACTGCATTTCTACAACCCCAAAAATTTCGAGAAAATTCAGGGGTTATTAGTTTGTAAGAAGATGAAAGGAGCCAGAAGAGGGGGCAGAGGGGAGCCACCAGGGTGCCAGACGCCACCTGGTCGCGGTCCACCCCTGGACCGCACCTATGGCGGCCCTGGGTCACCTCCGGCTCTCCCCTTTTGCCTATGTCACCCTTCTGACCTAAAAACCTCGGGGGACGCTTCGAAGAAATATTCCACCGCCGCCTAGGGGGAGGAAACCACAGAGAGAGAAAAGCTCTCCGGCAGGGAGAAATCTGCCGGGGCAAATCCTTCCCGGAGGGGGAAAATCGTCGCCATCGTCATCGTCATCGCCACGGGATTCATTGGGCTCATCATCCACATCATCCTCACCGACAGCACCATCATCTCCACAGCTCGACTTCGTTCCGCTGTTACATCTAGGGTTATACTTGTTATAGTTCATTGGGATCACTTTTCCGGTGTTGATTGCCTTGTGTAGTTGATGCTATTGAGTTTTATCGGTGAAATACTTTTATGACCAGATTATTATTCATACATTTATAACCTTTGATCATGATCCATATGATGTCTCGTGAGTAGTTCGTTTAATTCTTGAGGACATGGGAGAAGTCTTGTTGCTAGTAGTGGAATTATGCTGAGTAGTATATAATGGTTTGATATTTAAGTTGTGGTGCTATTCTTCTAGTGGTGTTATGTGAATGTCGACTACATAACACTTCACCTTTATGGGCATAGGGGAATGCATTGTGTATTTAGTTTGCTTGTGTGGTGGTTGCGGGACTGACAGAAACCTAAACCCCCGCCGGTAAACAATGGATGAGGGAGTGTAGGATCTCAGAGTTTATAGCTGTGGTTAGTTAATTCTTAAATACTTCATTGCATTTGTGGATGCTTGTAGGGAAGTGTAATCACAAGTGTGTACTGGTCCAAGTAAGGACGGTTCATTAGCATAGGTTCACCCACACAACACTTAGCAAAACATTAAACATTAAGCAGCGGTATGAAGCGAAAGTGACTTGACATAATTCCCGTGTGTCCTCATGAACGTTTTAGCAATCATAAGTAACATCACCGACTTGTCCTTTGTGCCATAAAGGATTGGGCCACTTGCTGCAATTATTATTGCTCTCTTTTATTTACTCGCACTTTATTCATTTGTTACTATAAAAACCCATAAAAACTTGTATGTTATTATTTGCAGTGAAGCCTTGCGCAAATCTACAAGCCAACACCTTCTGATCCTCGTTGGGTTCGACACTCTTATTTATCGAAAATACTGCGATAGATCCCCTATACTTGTGGGTTATCATGGTGGCATTTTAAAGCCAACGAGCGGGGCTGGGTGCGTCATAAATAGCATGCATACCACTGCATGGGCTCTGCTCTGCGGCGCTGCAACGAGGCGACGCTTCACTTCGCCGTCCACCTCATAGTGCGGAGCGCCGGTTTGACTAGCCACCGAAACGAAGTGCCGCCTAAATTGTTAACTCACTGATGCTTGCATTGCTGCATCGAAGCATCGACTACATCACATCTTTTCGTGTTGATGACATGCGGGTCATGCCTGTCAGAGGCACGGCGCCGGCCCCCAAAGTTGGAGGACCGCTCGGCGGTGTTGGACATGATTTATGCCGGACAAGAGCTTTGGAGAGTGTCGATGTGGTGGATTTTGTGTTCTGCAACCCAACGGGTCTTTAAGTGCTCGTTTAGAGGCCCCCGATGAAGATGCTCTAAGACCCAGCGAGCTCTTCGGGTGGAGCACGGCGACAACGCCATCGGAGGAACCAAGTTAATTGAGGAGAGAGATAGAGGTAGAAGATAGATATGCCATGTGGGCCAATGCAGTCATTAGGAGTAATAATTGGAATTTTATTTTTCTGTTTCAGAAAATAGGTTCAAGGTTTGAATTAGATCGGAATTTAATAGTTTAGAGTGCCAACGACCGGGATTCAAAGTTCAGGTTTGATTTAGCTAACCGCTACAAGTTGAATGTTTAGAATGAACTTTTTTCTTTGTTTCGTGTGGAACTGCGGCCGTTCGAGGGTCCTTCCAGCTGTGATGTTTATCGCCTCGACGATTGATACACTACGGGACTGGAAAATTATGCCGAGCGCCAGAAACGCTCGGCAAAACCACGATTACGCTCGGCATATATATATATGCCGAGCGTCCCGCTCGGCAAATGACCCTCGGCATACATCTGGTCGGCATACAAGCGCAATACGCTCGGCAAACAACACATATGCCGAGCGTTCATCGTGCCCGTCGGCAAAAAAACACTCGGCAAACAACTTGACGGAAACGTCCATCTGACGGCGCGTAGACCTTTTGCCGAGCGCCAGAAACGCTCGGCATAAATGTATAGGACGCTCGGCATACGTTCAGTCGTAGTGGCCCTGCTTCCTCCACGTGTGCGACGTATGCCGAGCGTTTACCGTCGGCATATACGTACAGCTATGCCGAGCGTGGTGGGAGCTATATGCCGAGCGTCCTAACGATCGGCATCTGCTCCGTCCAAGCCATGCCCTGCCATCCACGTGGCACGTGTATGCCGAGCGTTTGCGCTCGGCATATACGTCCAACTATGCCGAGCGTGGTGGGGCTATATGCCGAGCGTCCTACCGGTCGGCATCTGATTTGTCCAAACCATGCCCTGCCATCCACGTGGCACGGGTATGCCGAGCGTATACGCTCGGCATATATTTGAAGGTTTTGTTTTTTTTGTTTCGTTTTACGGCATCCCTGCACAATTAAAAATAGCACAGCAGCATATATTTCACAGAACTGATTATTTCACAGGCAGTTGACATTAAATAACACAGAAATCATACATCAAACTGTTACAACATATCCATCTCATCAAATCCATGATGAATAACACAAAGTGACACTAGTAGAGCTTAGTTAACTACAGATTCACATGAAGCACATAGGCAGACACAAATGTCAACTAACACCAACACCAAGCACATGCAGCTGAACCCTACATGTTTGGAGGAGCACTGGTCGAGGCTGGGGTGCAAGGGGTAGTAGGGCTCCTTGAAGCAGGAGTAGAGCCGTCAGCAGCAGTAGGGCTGTTATTGCCAAGGAAAAGTTGATTGGAGGCACCTGAACCCTGCATGTTTTCGCAAGAGTTAGTTCCATTGCTTGCAAAAATGCAGCTGTTAGTTGCATTGCCTAAATTTGGACTCAATGCATGGAAAAATGCAGCTGTTAGTTGCATTGCCTGAATTTGGACTGAATGCATGGAAAAATGCAGCTGTTAGTTGCTTGGAAAAATGCAGCTGTTAGTTGAAGTTGGGCAGAGCACTAACCGGACTGCCTGAAGCATTTGCATTTCGCATCAGTGCAGGCTGTGAAAACATCACAGGTGGCGGTAGCGGTGGCGGCGCCCACACTGGCATCGGAGTGCCTTGACTAAAATGGGAGTGCATGGCCTGCAAATTAGACAGACAGGTGTTAATAGTGAAGTAGAGAGTTTTCTCTTGGTTATAATGGGCAAGAATCAGTATAGTGAAGAACTAACCGCCTGGTAATTGTTGTTGTACTCCTGGTACGCTGCCTGCTGCTTCATGTTTGTCTCATAGGCCTCTTTCAGAACATCATAGGCATCACGCTGCCTAAACACCTCGGCCTACAATATCATGTAGTTAATTAGGAAACCTCTAGAATGACCATGTTCCCAGCCATGAAAGAACATAAGACCACCATAGGATGAAAAGGAGAAAATTAGGAAACCTCTAGAATGGCCATGTTCGATCTAGGCTGTGCACGAGTGTTGGTACTAGGAGATCCTCTTGTGCAGGTTCGGACTTGCGAGAGAGAGGGCATGTTCTCGAGCTCGCCATCCATCATCAAGTGGCGGCCATGTTGCTTGCCATGTCCTGCTCGTACTACCGCAACCTCATCAATATCTTCTTCATAGGGATCAGCCTCAGCACCCTTTCTCTTCTTAAACTCCGTGGTGTACTTGTCCAACTTGGTCGCAACTCCGTCGAAGAAGATCTCTGGGTTCTTCTTTGGCCTACGGCCAAGTGACCACAATGTAAGTTGTGAGACTGGTCCTCCCCGTTCACGCTCCTGCAACACAAAATATGTCAGGAATCAGTTTAACAAATGCAGAAGCTAAATGTTGCATGTAATAGCAGGAATTCCAGGTGCATGATGGGAAATCTAAACCAAGTATATATACCACTTTTTCCTTGAAACGACCATCGCTCAGGCTGCCTTGGCAGTGTGTACCGGCATTGCCGCGATTCGCTGCACAGACACTGCTCACAGCTTTGAACTGAGGATCTAACCACCTATCCACCAACGCCGCCCATCCGTCCGACCGTCCGGAGCACCAACCAGGAATCACCTAAATAAACAACAATGCATTTCAAGCAGGCAAAACATAGCATTTGAATAAAACATAAGATGGGTTATGAACAGATACATGTGAACAGATACAAATTTAGCACACACAAGGAATAAAACATTACTTACATCTAGGTAATTCTGCCTTGTCAATACAGGTTTTTGATCCTTCATTTTTACTTTTGTGATCCTTTTGTGGAGCTTCTCCCCGTAGAAGTGCGATATGGCCGTGAAGCGCACCTCATAGGGCATCTGTTGGAGAAGCTTCTTCGCTGCTGCCAGCAAGTTCTTGTCTGCCTTAGCCTTTTTCTCTGGTGCAACTCTAAAGTAATCCTACAATGATGCATAAAACCAAAATGGAAGAAGAAATGAGTTAAATAATGGTGTCAATGCTACAATGATGCATAAAAGCAGTGAGTTAAATAATGGTGCCACTCTATAGTAATGCTAGCTACTGCTCTACAATGGAAGAAGCAGTGAGTTAAATGGGTTGTGTACTTTTACAAAAACTTACCCAAAAACGAGTGAGCACGACATTGGCCTTAGTCCCGTAGTCATCATCGTTCTTGGCTTCATAGTGGTGCCACTTGAGTGCTAGCTCCTCTTGGTCATTGATTTTCACCAAGCCTAGCCAATATGTCTTAAGCAACACTCCAACAATCCCATTTGGAGACCGGCGCTTCACAACATCAACATATTTCCAATTGCTACACAAAGATCAAGATGTTAGTATTAGGCTCAGACCATCAACAAGTTAACATGATCAAATTTGGCCATTTACTTATTCTTATTAGGCTCAATGAAGATCTTCTCCTCCTTAGTAGCTGGTCGTTTGTCAGGGAGATCTGATTCTCCACGCAACCACACCGAACCCTCACCATCACCCTCATCCTCATCCTCATCCTCACCCTCACCCTCATCCTCATCCTCACCCTCCTCCATCTCTATGCCCTCCTGCCTCTCCTCATGCACCACCACATCCCTGTGCACCTGTCTATCCATCTGAACCTCCTCATACTCCTCCTCCTCAGCCATAGTGCCATTGGCTGAGGGTAAAGTACTAGACGAGGGTGTCGCAGCTCGGGCTCCAGCTCCTCCTCCTCTTCTCCCCCTGCCACGGCCTCCAGCTCTAGGAGGTCTCCCTTGCTGCGGCTGCTGCAACCGAGCTCGGCCAGCCATGGCTCGGTCGCGGCTGGCCGTCGCCGTCGCCGCTGCCTGTCGGGAGGGCACATCATCCTCAGCTAGGCGTATTCTAGGATTAACCACTCTTCCACTTCTGGCCGTCACCGTCGTCTTCGTCACCGGAAACACCTTACTAATAGTATTGCTGGTTGTATTCTTGCTCATGGTTCAATCACCTGCATCAAGAAAGAATAAACAATTAGTAAGGATAATAAATTTTGATGCAAAGGAAGGAAGTAATAACAAAAAAATAAAGATGCAATGATATATCATAAACCTACTGTCAGGACACTACTGTGGTATTTGGCAATATAGAAACCTAACATACTGAAGCATACTAACCAAAAATATCATCATCAAAGTCAAAATCGATTTCATCCTCATCGTCACTGTCACGCGTGTATAAAGGTTGATCCGCAATGACGATTTCATCCTCATCGTCATCGTCTAGATGTAACTTGGCAAGCATATCTATGTCTTTTAGATTCACAACTGTCTCACCATCATTTTGTGCATCCTCATCAAGGGAATCAAGACCGTTCAGAGATATATCAAATACCCCATTAAGCTCTTGCTCTTGATAGAACTCTCCCTCATATGTGTTGGGGTTTATGTTGTTGTAATCATCATCATTTGGCACGGGTAGCTTACCATGTGGTGATACCTGATACACAACTTCCCAACCTTGTAGGCTGGGTTTTTGGCATGGGTATGGGAGATAATAAACTTGCTTAGCCTGGTTAGCCACAACAAAGACATCTGAACCTGCATAGACGCTTGCTGTCTTAACTTCAACTAAACCTATGTCAGGGGTTGATTTCAGTCCATGGAATGGGTCGAACCAAAGGCATTTGAACACAACAAGATGGAGATCTTTGCCCCCCCCCCCCCGCTCTGTTCTTCCGCGCACCCCTCTCCTGCTAGGGTTAGCTGAGTCTAGGGTTAGCTGTCGTTGCCGAGTTCTTCAACGGCGGCGTCCTGGTAGCTAGGCTTGTGCCTCTTGGTGCTCGGGTCCGGGGCGGAGAGGTGAAGGTACAGCTCGAGTTCATGGGTGAATCCTCTAGGTGTTGTAGTTCTGCAAATCGAATCCTTTAGGTGTTCTAGTTCTGCAAATGCAAATTCGAATCCTCTAGGCTGTGTATAGTGTTCTAGTTCTGCAAATTCGAATCCTCTAGGTGTTGGTATTGGGGATTGTAGTCTGTTGCTGAGATTTTTATAAATTTCATTGAATTATTGTTCATACAAAGATTACTATTCATGTTGTTAGTAGTAATATTCATGTTGCTTTGATACAGAGAGGGATATGAGCATCTCTAGTGAGGACAGTGGCTCATTTTCCACTGATGAACATTTGGACTCTGCTGTGGATGGACAAATGGTTATCAGGAGAGGTGATCATTATGAAAAACTTGTTTATCCCATGTAGGTACTGTTAAGTAGTAGTGTAGTACATTGCCTAATGTTTACATATCATTTTGTTACATATAGGACCTCACCATGGGGGAACTCGCGGCTTTGACAAGCATATGATATATGCAAGTGATATGTGGCTGCGTCCATATCAAGTGGAGCAGTTGATAGAGTTGGTTGACTGTTCTGATCCAGAACCCATCAAATTTTATGTTTACAAGATGTCCCAATCATCTGTAATGAAAAAAGGCAAGATGGTGAGATGCTGTTTACTTGAACATGAAACAGTACATTTATTGTTGAAATCTTTCTATTTGCTAGATAAATACCATGTTTGCTATATAATTGTTGCAATCTTTATATTTGGACAGGAGTTTGGAGCTAAGTACACCGAAGACTACCTGAAACCCTATCTTGAAAACCCCTTGAAGGTTCTTGTTGAATGCAACCCGTGCCTTACACCATTTGAAGTGACGATGAAGATGGGAGAGAAAAGGCCCAAGGCAATAATAGCAACCAGATGGGCAAAAGCTATGGCTGAGTTCAAGTTAGAGGAGGGGGAAATAGTAGTCTTCAGCTTCACGCCATGTACGGGCGAGAGCTATGGGCTTCATCTTGACTTGATCAGATTGGTGCTCTGAAGTAGTTGGTCAAGTAGTAATGTGTTGAACTAGTTGGTCTAGTAGTTAAATATGAACTAAGTATCTAGTACTAATGTAATGGTTATCAAACTGGGTGTAAGATCTGTGTTAAATATTTATGTCCTAGCTTTTTATATAAAAGCTAGGCTTTTCTATGTCAGGTTATGAAATTGTGATGCTCGGGTTGCTATATTTCTGTAATGGAATTGATTTTGCTGTCACTTATCTTACTGGTATGGAAATGATTCCCAGGTTTTCATTTTTCTTTGGAAAGATACACAGCAGTTGTATATAAAAGAGTTAAACACGACATCCTAACACGATCCTAGAAATACCCCAATGGTCAGCCTTGTTCGTCTACAACATAGAGGTACTGGGTTCGAATCCCATGCNCATTATTGATCGCTACAAAAATAAGTCAGACATAACTTTGTTTATCTGTATCTTGCAATTTCGGAGATGTAACATTATTTGCACCAATTTCCTATGAATATGTGAAATTCCGTGACATGTAGCAAAAAATGTTGTAACATGTTGAACACACCAATATCTAAAAAAAGCAACAACGCATGCAACAGATCCTTATATGGTTGCAGCAAAAACGTAAAAACACGCGTAAAAAAACAACTCATCCAACATATGTGGCTAACTCATCCAACATTACTGAAACATGATTGTAGCATTTGATTAAATCCTTTGTAGCTTAGTCTGTAAAATTAACATTTTACTCGTGCATACACAACAAAAAACATACGAGTTTGTAGCAAATCTCAACGACGTATGCAATGTAAAAAAATTAAGGAAAAAACCTTGACCTCTGCGTTTGACAACAGAGGCACCACCATGACCGATTCGAGCTCGCTGGCGAGGAATCAGCAACAAAGGTCAGTCAGAGCTAGATCAAGTGAACCCTCTACCAAATCCACTCGTTGGCGTTATCTTCTCAATGTCCAGCTAAGTGTGGCAGGCTTGCCGTCTATGGCAAGCACTAACAAAGTGTCCATGGCGAGGTCACTAGCCATCATCGGCTGATCACGTGAATCAACAACGACAAGAGAAGAGCTGCGGTGGTGACTGTCGACACACGGAGCAAAAGGGTGCACACATGGAGTGTCAAGGGTGTTCATGCCAGTGTAGCTAGCTGGTGGGTAGTCTTTTTTAGCTTAGTAGCAAATTATCACCACCTAGAGTGGAAAAAAAAGAGGAAAATCTAGCAGTCCGAACAGTATTTTGAGTCAGGTAAAAGCCTAAGCAGACAACATACACCTAACAATACATAATAAACCAATATGTAATAATTCAATTTCCCTGGCCCTATTTCTACCTTCAATTCCAGACAAATGAATAACATTATCGCCATCTTCCATTGCCTAATTGAGATTAGCACCATCGCCCAGAAGGTAAATGGCGGCAGACAGGTTACGGCTCGACACAACATGCTCCATGGACGTCGCCTATAAGCACGTGTACACCACCCAGACAGATAAATTGATGAAGTTAACCATCGATCCATAATAAAGATAATTTAGTAATTATGCGAAGAAGATGGAGGAGGGTGTCAAAGAATTTGATTACTTGGGGAAGTGTCCCACATGCATGTAGACGTCCATATTGACGTCAAGGGCGGTAACGGCAGGCGGCTAGCTTGCTGAGGCTGCCGACGACCAGTGTCAAGGGTATTCATGCCAGTGTAGCAATAGCGATGGTGGCGTCGATCCCGCGCATCCACTATAATTCCCAGTGTCAAGGCACGTCACCGAAATGGTAAACACAAAATTTATGTGCAAAGCTATCATTATTTTGTGTAAATCAGATTGCACTCCTTAGGGCATGTACAATGGTTGATTAGACAGTCTTATCATACGTCTGCCACATAATTTAGATATGACTAAAAAATAGGATGTACAATGGTTGATAAGACAACTTTATCTTTAATAACCAGTTATCCTAAATTTATGGTGAGACAATTGTTGCTAAGAGATCATCTCTTAGCCAAGAGAAGACAAACCTCCTTTTTTAATTTCTCTCTCCTCCAACTCATCAATTATCCTACATGGTATTGCTAAGATAACACCATTGTACATGCCCTTATTTTCCCAAAATAGATAACTGAACGTCTACAATAACGTACGTAATTTATTTTAGATAGAAAAAGATATATCTTACCCAAAATAGATAACTGAACGTCTACAATTACGTACGTAATTTATTTTAGATAGAAGAAGATATATCTTACCCAAAATAGATAACTGAACGTCTACAATACGTCTACAATAACGTACGTAATTTATTTTAGAGAGAAGAAGATATACTACTTTTTAGGACAAGAAGATATACTATTTTGTGCATGCACTACGGGAGACACTGGCTTTGCCGTGCGGCCAAAATGCACGGCAAAGGACCCAATATGCACGGCAAAGGCTTTACCGTGCGTAGGCGGACGGCAAAGACCGCACGGCAAAGCCTTGCCCGGCAAAGGGTACTTTGCCGTGCGCCTCTCCGAACACGCACGGCAAAGCCTTTGCCGTGCGGCCTTACCTTTGCCGTGCGGCGCAACGCTTTGCCGTGCGCTGTCACGCACTGCCGTGCGGTGTCCTTTGCCGTGCGCCTTCCAGCCGCCACGCACGGCAAAGAGCGCACCTTTGCCGTGCGCCGCTCGTCCACCCGCACGGCAAATCACTTCCCAGGCGTACCCAGGCCAGCCCCTGGCATTTCCTTTGCCGTGCGTATGCGCACGGCAAAGTGACCAAATGGTTCTTTGCCGTGCGCATACGCACGGCAAAGGCCCTGGGGTTTTTCATTTTAATTCTGTTTCAGGGTTTAAACACAATTTAAACACAGTTTAAACACCAATATACCACACAAATAAATACACAATATAACATACAATCTGAGCAACACAACAACATAATCCAACTTCATCCAACAACATCCATTAAAGTAGAGTACATGAACATCAACATAAAGTGCACCGGCTCATCATCTCTTTGCCCAACACAATTAAACACACAATCTGAACATTAGTACATGAACATCAATATAAACATAGGCCCTTATCCTCTCTTTGCATTAGATGGCCACATCTCCTTGCCCTTGTCCTTCTCCATCTCCTTGCCCTTCTTCTACAAGATCAAAAAGAAAGGTGAGATATCAACCTTGCATTCTATTTCATATACTCCATTCGTTCACTTATATAAGACATTATAATTCTAATATTAGCATTCTAATTCATATACTCTAAAATTTCAACAAGTGTCTAAAATTTGAACAAGTGGCTAAAATTTCATAAAGTGGCTAAAATTTTAACTATGTGATGGCATCTTCACCAACTAAGCAATATAATATAAGATCATGCTAAACAATATAAAATGTCATCCTTTACCAACTAAGCAATATAAGATGGCATCCTTCATGGTAAATGGCATTAACATGGCAAATGACATCTTATGGCATGGCATGGCAACATCCTCCAACAAGTGATGAATGTAGAGGAACTAACCTTTATTGTAGCTAACTATGTGATGGTCCGGATCCATCTCCTTGTCCGGATCCATCTCCTTGTCCACCATGTTCTACTAGGTGAAAAGAAAAATAATGAGATTGCTAAATTTCCAACAAGTGTGAGACAATAGAGTAAATTATGCAATTTTCAAGTTATTTTGGTACAAGTGTGATCGATGTCATTCTACAACCTAGAAGTGCGTTGGTCACAAGTGTAGGAGAAGTCACCTGTAAACTGCGTCAGGCTCCGGATGATGTTTGGATTGTTGACGGTCGTCTGAGGTGTCACCGGGCTCTGACCGGGCTGAGGTGCCTGGATGAGCTGCATGTTCGGTATCACCGGGCTCTGACCGGTCTGTTGTTGCAGCTGCATATGTTGTTCGGGTTAGACAATAAGACAAGAGAAATATGATGGAGATATTAGGTTAACCACTCACCCACGGGAAGGCGAAAGGAGGAGTAGGAAGCGTCCCCGGTGGAGAAGTCAGAAGGGTCTGGTTCGCAAACCAGTTCATCATCTGTTGTTGCTGCTGCATCTGTGTCTGCAACTGCATCTGCAGCTGCTGGCTCGCTCTAAGCTGCTCCTCCAGCTGCTTCTGCCGCTGCTCCGCCTCCTGCCGGTATCTCTCTTCCCTGGCTTCCATGTCCGCCTACATTGTGTCGCCGCGATGTCATTAACATTGCAATGTAAAACATGTAAAGAAGCGTAGAGGACCGAAGAAGAACATACCCGTAACCGCTCGACAGCTAGATCCGAAGCTCGTGGCCGGGGCTCAACCCGAGGCTGGTCGCGAGTACGGCCTCTACGGACCTGGCGTAGAGACGGCTCGGTCATTGGGTCGACGCACCCGTCACCAATCCAGAGTTGGCCATGCTTCTTGCCTTGTCCCGCAAGGATCGCAGCCTCAACGTCAAAGTCCTCGGTGTATGGGTCGGAGGACTCGCCGCGCACCTCCTTGAACTTCGATACATACGCCTCACACTTGGTCTCGGCTTGCTCATTGACCCACATGGACCCTGTCTGAGGATGCGGCGCCTTCCTGGTCTTCATCTTTTTAATGAGGCCAAATAAATTTGGCTTCACTCCTGTCTTTTTTTCCTGCAAAAGAGAACATGTAATTAACTGAAGTGGGAGTTAACAATATATAACGTGAACTCAAAGAACGAAGTAACCATTTGCTCACCTCTTCCTGCATGTGAAGGGAGAGGGGGATGCTGCCTTGGATATGTGATCCACCTCGCATCTCTGCCCGCTTCCGCTTGCCCTCCTCGTGCTTCTGGAGGTACTGAGGGCATGTCCACCACATGACCATCGCCATATAGCATGCGCGGTCGGTGCCGACGTACTGAGGAGGGTTCTACATACACAAGATAGACCCATTATTACAACAGAAACTACGTGGCGATAAGGAAATCAATAACACAGAAATGCAAATACCTGCAGGTACTGCCACGGTGCCATGAGCATATCCCGAGCGTCCTCCTTAGACATGTGGATTTTGCGGTCGGCGTGCCAGTTGCGGACGCACTGAACACGTGCCTCGTAGTGCATGCCAGTCACCCTCCTCTTGCAAATCTCGTGTAAGATGAAGTCGCACGCACGCTCCTGACCCTCCGCCCTCTTGAAGTATTGCTGCAACCATGCACATAGGTAAAACAAGGGGCATTAGTGCAACTATTGTCCACCAACGAGTGTTTGAATGCTAAAAAGTCAAAAGCCACGTACCCAGAAACGGTGTACAACCACCTCCTGCATGTTCTCGTGCCTGCCGTGAGGATCTGGCGCGTAGCTGTAGTGCTTCCAACTCCAAGCTACGTCGCGGCCACCGGTGGGGAGATTGACAAGCCCAGGAAAATACTTGCGAAGTAGTCCTCCAATGATGTTCGAGTAGGCACGTGACGGCTTCTTCAGCGGGTCACCATACACGAACGACCTGCACAATTCAATGCCAAAATCAGTACGTATGTGATAAGAAATTCGATAATGATGAAATTTCGATAATGGAATGCCAAAATCAGCATTTTACCTCTTTCCACCGGGCGCGAGAACACAGTCGCTATAGGACCAAGTCTTTCGGTGGGGGAGTGTCGTTTTCCCACGCTGATACGGCCCCTTCTCGCGTGGCCGCAGCCTCTCCTCGGGAGCAACGTACTCCTCCTCCGGCGGTTCCCAATCTAGGGATGGGTCAGGTTCAAACGGTAACCCCCCCAGCCCCTCATCCTCCTCCTCCGAGAGGTCCTCCTCGTCCTCCTCCACGTCCTCCCCACCCGAGTGCTGGGAGGCCTCCCCACCTCCGAGATCCGCCTCCTCCCACTCGAGTGCTGGGAGGCCTCCCCACCTCCGAGATCCGTGTCGTCCACATCATCCTCAGCTAGGGGAGGGCTAGGAGAAGGGCTACGAGGAGGTTCCCGCGTCGCATTCTTCCTACGTGCTCGACGAGGGGGGCTAGGAGAAGCAGCGGGAGGAGTTTCTTCCCGCGTCGCATTCTTCCTACGGGAACCACTCGGCTTGGTCACAAGCTCAGTCAAGTTCTTGACCTTTTTCCGAACGGCCTTGCCTACTCCTCTTGGCATGTTTGTATCACCTGCAAACACAATGAAAAGAGTGGTTTATTAGTACGCAATGTCAAAAGATGAATATTTGTAAAGCAACAAAGATATAAATACATGAATATTGTGAAAGCAACAATAATGCAAATAGATGAACGTTAGTAAAAGCAACAATAATTAAAATAGCAAAGAGTTCTCACAAACATAGCACAGAGTTCTTACAGATACACCAGCTCGACTATCACTATTACATAGAGTTATTACTACATAATCATCTACTACATAGAGTTATTACAATCAGTAGCCTGTGTCGACATCGGTAATTGGATCACATTTTTCGTCATCGCCATCAGGCTCGACGAACCAATAATCATCAATGAAACCAGCTGGAGGTTGTCCAGGATTGAGGTCAACGCCTGCTTTGAACGCCTCGAGCAAACTCAGGTCTTCCTTGTCACAAACATCTTCCTCTATGCCCTCATCTTCTTCTTGTTCAACCTCTACGACCATGTCATCAAAGGCCGGCAAGTCGATGGTGAAATGACCGGGGAGCCCTTCATCCTGATAAAACTCGACATTCTGTGTTGAGGGGTCTACGCGGCGGTAATCGTCCTTGTTTGGCAGGGGCGGCCTAATGCGTGAAGGTACCGTCATCACAACATCCCATCCCTGTAGACGTTTTGCCGGGTTTTTGCACGGGTACGGGAGATAGAATACTTGGAAGGCCTGGGTAGCCAAAATGTACACATCCTCTCCCTTATAAACAGAGCTTCTTTCAACTTCGACCAATCCAATTTCAGGATCCCGTCTCACCCGACGTGGGTCGAACCAATGGCATTTGAATACGACGGGATTTAGCCCTTTATCAAACCCGTAATTCAGCTCGTATATACCCTCGACTCTTCCATAGTAATGGAGTCCATCATCACCTTGACACACCAACCCGCTATTTATTGTCTTCGCGTTGGGACGGCTTGTTGTGTATTCATGGGTCTGGAAGCGATACCCGTTCACGTCATAAGAATTGAACGTGTCGACGGAATGGTTAAAGCCCCTAGCAATTTTTCTTAGCTCGGGCTTCATCTCTTTGTCAGTTCTTGCCTACAAGTTTAGCACGAGAAGCTTAGGACGAGAAATAACCGATAAATGTCGGCAGTGCAAGCAAATTTGGATAGAATAGTACCAAACCACAGAACCAGCTACTGAAACCGAGACCGCCGCCCTTTTCGAAAATATGTTTGGATTCTTCCGGGGTAGGCTCCCTTTGGTACTTCCAATATTTAGCCGTGAATGTTCTATACCAATGAAAGAGGAAGAGTTAGCCACGAACATACGAGTGAATGTTTGCGAATAACTAAATGGTTAGCACTTACTGGATGTATGGCTTCACTTCCACCATGGTGTTCAAGACATACGAGTGGATCAAGGTCCGCTCATGTATATTCGTCTTGTACGTCTTCAGACCACTTGACTTGCCACCAAGCCCTATGAAGATGCTGAGCTTGGGTACATCTTCAGTGTTGGGGGCATTGTATCGGAGGACCGGGTTGTGCTTTGTGGGAATGTTCGGATCATAGTGCTTAGTGGTGAAGTTCGCCACCTCCACGTTAAGGACTGCCTCGGCTATGGATGCTTCGATCTTGCATTTATTGCCTGTCATTTTACGAAGCCTTTGTGTTTCTCTCTCGGGCGGATACTGCCAACGACCCCAATTCGGCCCCCCCTTCAAACACTCGTCCGCGAGGTGCAAGATCATATGTTGCATCGGATTAAAGAACCCTGGAGGAAAGATCCTCTCAAGATCGCAAAGCAACTTGGGTGCATCTTTATCTAGCTTCTCAATCACTTTAGTGTCTAACTCCTTAGCACAAATCTGGCGGAAGAAAAAGCTCAACCTCGACAGCACTCGCCAAATCTGCTCAGGGACATAGCCTCGAATCATCACCGGCATTATCCGCTCAAGCCATACGTGGTAGTCATGACTCTTGAGTCCTTGTACTCGCAACGTTTCCATGTTCACACCCCTCATCCAGTTGGCTGCGAACCCATCAGGGAAAAACAAACAATGCTTCATCCAATGGAAGACCTCCCTTTTTTGGGCCTTTGTGAGGGAGAACGGAGCTTGTCGCTTAGTCCACGTTTTTTTGGCGCCATGAGGTGGCTGCATGTTCAACTTTGGTCTATCACACAATTTTTCTTGATCAAGTCGAGACTTTATGTTATCCTTCGTCTTCTCAGTGTCCATGATGGTGCTCCAACATGCATCACTGATATTCTTCTCGGTGTGCATTGTATCAATGTTATGCGGGAGCTCGAGATCCTCAAAGTAAGGGAGCTTCCATAAGCACGGCTTGTGGGTCCATTGGTGTGTCTCCCCATATCCCAAGAAACCATTTCCATCGGGCTTAGGCTGGAGAGCTTCTAACTCGGCCTTGATTTCCTTTCCGGTCTTCGGAATTGGCCTCGGGTCATGGACAACACGGCCTTTTTTGAAACTCTTTACATCACTCCTGTACTGATGATTCTGCTCTAGGAACTGTCGAGCTTCATCAAAGCAGGAATACTTGCCTCCCTTGTCCAGCCAGAAGAAAAGCACAGCCTGCCTGCACACTGGGCAAGGCCACTTCCCATGTGTACACCACCCGCAGAACAAGGCACGTGCTGGCAGGTCATGCAGTGAGGTGTGGTACCAGACATACATATCGAAGTACTCCTTCTTTGATGCATCATATGTTCGGATCCCACGACCTTCCCAGCCACGAAGCAAATCATCCACCAGCGGTTCCAGGTACACATTCATGTTCTTACCCGGGTATTTCGGCCCTGGGATTATCATCGACACAAACATGTTTTCTGATCTCATGCAGACGCCAGGGGGGAGGTTCAGGGGAATTACAAACACTGGCCAACAACTGTATACTGCAGCCGACATACCATATGGATTGAACCCATCGGTTGATATCGCAACTGCTACGCTCCTCGAGTCACCGGCTTTCAGTGGATACTTCTTGACAAAGTTCTTCCATGCACTACCATCCGACGGATGTATCATCTTGTCAGTGTATCTGTTTCCTTCTACGGCCCACCTCATCTGCTGGGCAGTATCCTCGGTCATGAAGAGCCGCTGGATCCTCGGCAGGACTGGAAGATACCGGAGGATATTCTTGGCAATCGTGGTCTGCCTCTTCTGACCATCACCATTGGTGTCAACCTCAAAGTACCTAGAGGATTTGCATTTGATGCAATATTTTGTGTCAGCATGCTCCCCTCTGAATAGCATGCATCCCTTTGGACAAGCATGTATCTGCTGAGATGACATCTTAAGGTCACTGAGCAATTTGGTCGAATAGTAAAAGTTTTGCGGCAAGAGGTGCCCTTTCGGCAGAATGCTGCCAATGACGACCAGAAGCTCATCAAACCCATCTCTGCACAAGTTCCTGCGGCACTTGAAGGCCATAAGGCGAGCTATAGCATCTAGTTGGGTAACATCTGTATTTTCGTGTAGGGGTTTCTGCGAAGCAAACAAAGCCTGATAATATTGCCTTGTGTTTTCCTCCGGCTCCTCACGTGTCTCTGCATCCTGAGATGTCTCCGCCTCTACATGAGGGCTTTCAGGCACATTAGCATTAGCCAAGTTTTCTAAGCACCTATCAAACCCAGTATCATATTCTCTCCTAGGATGAATCTGCCGAATCTGCCGCACCTCCTTCCTAGCACGTTTTTTGGCCTTTTCTCCATGGAAAGTCCAAATCTTGTAGGATGGTGTGAACCCAAACTTGAGCAGGTGACTACTCAGAGTTTCCTTGTTCTGTGGCTTTTCATTATCGCACTTACTACAAGGGCAGAAAACTGTTCTGGGTTTGCTACGGATGTCAAACGCACTGTTCACGAACTGCTCTGTCTTTTCTAGCCATTCATCGGTATAGTTCCACGGACTGATTCTGCCATCGTACATCCAGTCACGATTCTCCATCCTTTATTCAGCACCAAAACAGACAAACATAGCATTTATATAAATAGGAATTAAATGCATCATAGTTTAATTTTTTTTAACGCATGCATCAACCTACATCTCTACTAGGTGGGCTCCTAGCAGCCGCCGGATCCGTAGATTGAGTACGTCCTCCCTGCTCTACCCCGACCCGAGACAGAATTTCGGCAGCACCTCCCCGCTGTTCTCCCGATACACGTCTCGGCAAAAAGCCGAGAGGGATGTGCATCCGGAGAACAACGGGGAGGCGCTGCCGAAATCCTGTCTCGGATCGAGGTAGAGCGGGGAGAACGTACCCAACTACGCATCCGCCGGCTGTCCCGATAAATGTCGTAAGAGTTACGGTTCATAATATGCGAGACCACTAATGCATATTTATCCGCGTAACCCTTACGACCGGGAAGTGACGCCTAGGTAACGCGACATACTTGGTGATCTAGACACAAAAATAAAACCTAGGTACATAGGCGCAAGATTTTTACCCTAGAAGCGTGAGCGAAACGGTGAAGTAGATCCGGGACTCCCGTCAAACACCCCCGCGACGCCGCACGCAGTGTCCACCTAAAAGCATCACCTGCATTGCGAGAAAATGAATTAGTCAATGAATTAGCCTACATAGCGAGAAAAAAATTTAGGGTTAGGGTTAGGGTTCGTCCTGGTTTGGGGATTTAAAATTTTAGGGTTTCGGATTGGGGAATTTCATTATGATTTTCGTTAAATAATTTTAGGGTTCGTCCTGACATCTAGGGTTTCAATAATTGGGGAAAAACTTTAGGATTTACATGATTGCATAAATCCCTATTTATTTTATAACTACCCTAAATAAACTAAGTTACATGCATATTAAATTTAACTTTAGGATTTACTTTAGGGTTTCAATAATTTCTATACTAAACTACCCTATTTTTCATGCATATTTAATTTAACTACTAATTAGCATACATATTTATTTTATAACTACCCTAAATAAACTAAGTAACATGCAAATTAAAAAAAAAGAGAGAGAGAAGAGGCCATACCTGCGCGCGGGTGGCCGAGCTCCCCTGCAGCTGAGCTTGCCGGCAGTAGGGAGAGGCGGGGTGGGGACTGGTGGCGGCGGGGCAGCGTAGCGGGGGCGGCAGCTGCGGCGGCGGAGGAGATTGGGAGGAGCGGCGGCGGCGGGGTGGGCGGGCGGAGGAGATTGGGGGAGATTGGGGGGAGCTCGGCGGGGCGGGTGGGCGGGCGGAGCTCCGACGTGCAGGGAGGGAGAGAGCCGGCGGCGGCGCGTGCGGGGGGGGGGGGGGGGGGGGGAGAGAGAGCAGGCGGCGGCGCGTGCGGGGGGGGGGGGGGGGGGGGAGAGAGCAGGCGGCGGCGCGTGCGCGTGCGGTTTCTTTTTTTTGTTTTGAATTTGGCGGCCGGCCTTGCGCGTGTGTGTTGGTAGGGTTTCGTGCGGCGCGCGCATGCCTCCCGGTCGAAACGGTAGGGTTTCGGCCGTTTGCCGTGCGGGCTGGCTTTGCCGTGCGCAAACGCACGGCAATGACCTTTGCCGTGTGCACACGCACGGCAATGACCTTTGCCGTGCGCACACGCACGGCAAAGGGAGGCAATTTTTTTATATTTAAAATATTTAATTATGTACTTATATATCATACTCATAATACTTATATATTTAAATGGAGACCCACTGTGCTGCTATAGTCTCATAATCATCATTTCCATACTTTCTCCAGTTGCATGCATTGTGGAAAGGCCTTTCATCAAGTTCGCCCATCCTTTTGATACCGATAGCTGTCTGCCCGCTTAGTATGTCCTCCAAGCCCTGCGCATCGTGACAATAAGTAAGATAGCCTAGTCATCAACACCAACCATATAAGAACAGATTAGGTGTAAGGATATTGGTGGATCGACCCAGGGTAAGCCCTAGCTAGTAGGGTTTACATGACCCAGGGCTCATCGACCGTCGTGGCCCACAGACCGCCGTTTCCGGGGGGTATGAGCTCCGGAGCACCGGAATCCCACCCAAACTTGCATGTGGGCCTAGGATATGTGTGCTAGTGTGTTGGAAGGTGTGATCCACCAAATGGTGCAAGGCATGGCTCCCCGGTGTGACCTTCCTCACATTCCGGCCATAACACTTAGAAAATTCCTGGACGTGTAGGCTGAAGTGTCCCGCTGCGGGTATACCGGAGGCTAGAATGTGCCAAAGGGTGCCAAACCTGGTTTTCCATTTGTCTAATTCCTAAACAAACCTAAACCTACGAAAAAGTATGTTGGTGGAACCTCGTGCGGAGAAATCTAGGGGGGTAGACCGCCGGGGGCCCACGGACCGTCGTTTCCGGGGGGGTATGAGCTCCGGAGCACCGGAATCCCACCAAAACTTGCACGTGGGCCTAGGATATGTGTGGTAGTGTGTTGGAAGGTGTGATCCACCAAATGGTGCAAGGCATAGCTCCCCGGTGTGACCTTCCTCACTTTCGGCCGATAACACTTAGAAGATTCCTGGACGTGTGGGCTGAAGTGTCCCGCTGCGGGTATACCGGAGGCTAGAATGTGCCAAAGGGTGCCAAACCTGGTTTTCCATTTGTCTAATGCCTAAACAAACCTAAACCTACGAAAAAGTATGTTGGTGGAACCTCGCGCGGAGAAATCTAGGGGGGTAGACCGCCGGGGGCCCACAGACCACCGTTTCCGGGGGGTATGAGCTCCGGAGCACCGGAATCCCACCCAAACTTGCATGTGGGCCTAGGATATGTGTGCTAGTGTGTTGGAAGGTGTGATCCACCAAATGGTGCAAGGCATGGCTCCCCGGTGTGACCTTCCTCACATTCCGGCCGTAACACTTAGAAAATTCCTGGACGTGTAGGCTGAACTGTCCCGCTGCGGGTATACCGGGGGCTAGAATGTGCCAAAGGGTGCCAAGCCTGGTTTTCCATTTGTCTAATGCCTAAACAAACCTAAACCTATGAAAAAGTATGTTGGTGGAACCTCGTGCGGAGAAATCTAGGGGGGTAGACCGCCGGGGGCCCACGGACCGTCGTTTCCGGGGGGGTATGAGCTCCGGAGCACCGGAATCCCACCCAAACTTGCATGTGGGCCTAGGATATGTGTGCTAGTGTGTTGGAAGGTGTGATCCACCAAATGGTGCAAGGCATGGCTCCCCGGTGTGACCTTCCTCACATTCCGGCCATAACACTTAGAAAATTCCTGGACGTGTAGGCTGAACTGTCCCGCTGCGGGTATACCGGGGGCTAGAATGTGCCAAAGGGTGCCAAGCCTGGTTTTCCATTTGTGTAATGCCTAAACAAACCTAAACCTATGAAAAAGTATGTTGGTGGAACCTCGTGCGGAGAAATCTAGGGGGGTAGACCGCCGGGGGCCCACGGACCGTCGTTTCCGGGGGGGTATGAGCTCCGGAGCACCGGAATCCCACCCAAACTTGCATGTGGGCCTAGGATATGTGTGCTAGTGTGTTGGAATGTGTGATCCACCAAATGATGCAAGGCATGGCTCCCCGGTGTGACCTTCCTCACATTCCGGCCATAACACTTAGAAAATTCCTGGACGTGTAGGCTGAACTATCCCGCTGCGGGTATACCGGGGGCTAGAATGTGCCAAAGGGTGCCAAGCCTGGTTTTCCATTTGTGTAATGCCTAAACAAACCTAAACCTATGAAAAAGTATGTTGGTGGAACCTCGCGCGGAGAAATCTAGGGGGGTAGACCGCCGGGGGCCCACGGACCGTCGTTTCCGGGGGGGTATGAGCTCCGGAGCACCGGAATCCCACCAAAACTTGCACGTGGGCCTAGGATATGTGTGGTAGTGTGTTGGAAGGTGTGATCCACCAAATGGTGCAAGGCATAGCTCCCCGGTGTGACCTTCCTCACTTTCGGCCGATAACACTTAGAAGATTCCTGGACGTGTGGGCTGAAGTGTCCCGCTGCGGGTATACCGGAGGCTAGAATGTGCCGAAGGGTGCCAAACCTGGTTTTCCATTTGTCTAATGCCTAAACAAACCTAAACCTACGAAAAAGTATGTTGGTGGAACCTCGCGCGGAGAAATCTAGGGGGGTAGACCGCCGGGGGCCCACAGACCACCGTTTCCGGGGGGTATGAGCTCCGGAGCACCGGAATCCCACCCAAACTTGCATGTGGGCCTAGGATATGTGTGCTAGTGTGTTGGAAGGTGTGATCCACCAAATGGTGCAAGGCATGGCTCCCCGGTGTGACCTTCCTCACATTCCGGCCATAACACTTAGAAAATTCCTGGACGTGTAGGCTGAACTGTCCCGCTGCGGGTATACCGGGGGCTAGAATGTGCCAAAGGGTGCCAAGCCTGGTTTTCCATTTGTCTAATGCCTAAACAAACCTAAACCTATGAAAAAGTATGTTGGTGGAACCTCGTGCGGAGAAATCTAGGGGGGTAGACCGCCGGGGGCCCACGGACCGTCGTTTCCGGGGGGGTATGAGCTCCGGAGCACCGGAATCCCACCCAAACTTGCATGTGGGCCTAGGATATGTGTGCTAGTGTGTTGGAAGGTGTGATCCACCAAATGGTGCAAGGCATGGCTCCCCGGTGTGACCTTCCTCACATTCCGGCCATAACACTTAGAAAATTCCTGGACGTGTAGGCTGAACTGTCCCGCTGCGGGTATACCGGGGGCTAGAATGTGCCAAAGGGTGCCAAGCCTGGTTTTCCATTTGTGTAATGCCTAAACAAACCTAAACCTATGAAAAAGTATGTTGGTGGAACCTCGTGCGGAGAAATCTAGGGGGGTAGACCGCCGGGGGCCCACGGACCGTCGTTTCCGGGGGGGTATGAGCTCCGGAGCACCGGAATCCCACCCAAACTTGCATGTGGGCCTAGGATATGTGTGCTAGTGTGTTGGAAGGTGTGATCCACCAAATGGTGCAAGGCATACCAGTCGATGCACTGGATGATTTGTAGATAGAACAAAACACCCGGTATCCCCATCATACAGCCCTACGGTGGCTCCTGAGAGCCTGCATATCAAATGCACCGTAGGACTATATGAGGGGAATCCGAATGCTTTGTATACCAGTCGATGCACTGGATGATTTGTAGATAGAACAAAACACCCGGTATCCCCATCATACAGCCCTACGGTGGCTCCTGGGAGCCTGCATATCAAATGCACCGTAGGACTATATGAGGGGAATCCGAATGCTTTGTATACCAGTCGATGCACTGGATGATTTGTAGATAGAACAAAACACCCGGTATCCCCATCATACAGCCCTACGGTGGCTCCTGAGAGCCTGCATATCAGATGCACCGTAGGACTATATGAGGGGAATCCGAATGCTTTGTATACCAGATGAGTACACACAGAGTGACGAACATGTCTGAGAGGTGGGCTATATATAGGGTCGTGTGGCTTACGAAGTGGTTGGGATAGTGTGCTGATCCAACGGCTCACGAGCGCTCGAAAGAAACACATCGCTGATCCAACGGCTCACAAGCGCTCGAAGGAAACACACGATCCGTGTGCTTGCTGCTGATTGGACATACTACATGCCCGCTGATCGATCGGCTCACAAGCGCCAGAAAGAAACACACCGCTGATCCAACGGCTCACAAACGCTCGAAGGAAACACACGATCCGTGTGCTTGCTGCTGATTGGACATACTACATGCCCGCTGATCGATCGGCTCACAAGCGCCAGAAAGAAACACACCGCTGATCCAACGGCTCACAAACGCTCGAAGGAAACACACGATCCGTGTGCTTGTTCCTAAGGGCATAAATACCCACGACCTCGTCCCCGGTTCGAGCCAACCCGTCGCCCTCCTCCACACGCCGCCGTCTCCACGCGCTGCTTCTCCTCCGCGCCGGCCTTTCCGATGCCCCTTTTGATCAACCCGGATGGCGATGTCCGGGACTGGCATCCGCCGGGCTGGCACTGGGAGAGGCTACCTTCCGGGGCGGGGACCTTGGTGAGGGATCCAGGTCGCATCATCGATCCGGATCTTCTTTGGTGGTATTGGCCACGGAATGTGTTCAGAGCGCCGGCCCCCGAGGAGGTGGTACGTCGCCGTATTAGGGAGGAGGACGAGCACGTCCTTCGCTACATGCATTTGTTCAATAACCCAGGTCCTAGGCGTTGGTCGCTACTTCAGAATCCTTATGACGCGAGCGAGTCTCACATGGTTCCGGCTCTTTGGAAGCAGAGCGCCCGCCGCTCAGCTCCGCGCGGCTTAGGACCTGGTCGTAGTTAGTTTGAGTACCTATGTTCAGTACTGTGTGTGTTCTCATCTATGTTGAGTACCTATGTTGAGTGTTGTGTGTGTGTGCCCACCTATGCTTTCTTCATATGTTGTTCCTCTTTCTCCAGGCGTTTTGTTTTGTTCCGAAGTTATTTTTGCATAATATGTGTGGAAGTGTGTTTGAATGTGTGATTCACCAAATGGTGCAAGACATAGATCACCGGTGTGACCTTCCTCACGTTCGGGCACTTAGAAGATTTCTGGAGGCTGAACTGTCCCGCTGCGGCTATACCGGGGGCTAGAATGTGCCAAATAGTGCCAAGCCTGGTTCTCCATGTGTATAGTACCTAAACAAACCTAAACCTATGAAAAAGTACATTGGTGGAACCTCGCGCGGAGAAATCTAGGGGGTAGATCGCCGTTGCCCACAGACCGCCGTTTCGAGGGGGGGGGGGTGGGGGGAATGACCTCCGGAGCATCGGAATCCCACCAAAACTTGCATGTGGACCTATGATATGTGTGGAAGTGTGGTGTAAGGTTTAATGGTGCAATACATAGCTTCCCGGTGTGTCTTTCTTCATGTTCGGGCGATAACACGTGCCAGAATTCCACGAACACAGTTAGCTCCGAAACCCTAATATGTCGGGGGAGGGGGGTTGAAGACGTAGAGTACTTGTCATATATTAAAAGAATAAATATAAGTATTAAATTAAGTGCAATAATGAAGTAAAAGCAGAAAATGCCATAAGACGCACGGCAAAGGGGAAAACGCACGGCAAAGGATTCTTTGCCGTGCGCCTGCTCGACACGCACGGCAAAGGTTCTTTCCCGTGCGCTCTACCTTTGCCGTGCGCCTCGAAAGAACTTTGCCGTCCACCGCTTCTTTGCCGTGCGCTGACTTTTATCGTTGCCGAGCGTGTTTCTTTGCCGTGCGTCGGAGTTGTTACGTGCCGTGCGTGTTACCTTTGCCGTGCGCCTTCTCTACGGCCGCACGGCAAAGAAATCTTTGCCGTGCGTAGACGCACGGCAAAGAAGTGCTGCACGGCACTGCCAGTTTTTCCCGTAGTGATGCTTATCTGCTAAGACCGTAGTTCTTTTGATACCTCAAGTTAATTCCATTAATGGATGCTTGAAATTAAGACTAGGCCGGAAGCATAGCAGATCCAAAGGCGCAAAAAAAAAAAAAAAGGTAAAAGCGGCGTCAGATGGCGTTCCATGTTGGCAATAAAAAGGGGTCTTCCGTAGCCGTGGAGAAGCACAGGCAGACAAGTTGTGTAGAGGCCACCAAGGAGATGGCGCTGCTCCTCGCCCTATCCCAAGAATGGCAATGGCCGCTCCTCCTGGGCCTCCTTCCTGTGGTTTTCCTTGTTGTGATTGCGAGGGGCTCGTCCAAGAAAGGGCTGAAGCTTCCGCCGGGCCCGGCGATGCTGCCGGTCCTGGGCAACCTGCACCAGGTGGGCGGGCTTCCGCACCGGAGCCTGCGGGAGCTAGCTCGGCGGTACGGGCCGGTGATGCTGCTGCACCTGGGCACGGTGAGGACGGTGGTGGTGTCTTCGGCGGAGGCCGCGAAGGAGGTGACGAAGACGCACGACCTGCAGTGCTGCAGCCGGCCGGCGTCCCCGGGACCCAAGCGGCTGAGCTACGACCTCAAGAACCTGGGGTTCGCGCCCTATGGCGAGTACTGGCGCGAGATGCGGAAGCTCTTCGTGGTGGAGCTCCTGAGCATGCGCCGCGTGAAGGCCGCCGCGTACGCACGTGAGGAGCAGGTTGCCAGACTCGTCAGCAACCTCAGCCGGCTGGGCGGGACGCCGGTGGCCTTGAACGAGCACATCTTTGGCCTCACGGACGGCATCATCGGCACGGTGGCGTTCGGCAGCGTCTACGGGGCTGACCTGTTCCCGCACAAGGGGCGCTTCCAGGTGGTGCTCGACGAGGCTATGGAGATGATGGCCAGTTTCTCCGCCGAGGACTTCTTCCCCGGCGCCGGCGGCCATCTCGTGGACCGCCTAACCGGCCTCTTTGGACGTCGCGAGAGGGTCTTCAAGGAGCTGGACGCCTTCTTCGAGGTTATCATCGAGCAGCACCTAGACCCTGCGCGCCCCAAGCCGGACAACGGCGGGGACCTCGTCGATGTCCTCATCGGCCTGTGGAAGGAGCAGGCTGGAACGCTGCGCTTCACCAAGGATCATGTCAAGGCCATCATCCTGGTAATTTAATTTGTTCAATATACCGATCGATGTACTATTTATGAATGCATATATTAATTCTTCTTGTGGGCAGGACACTTTTATTGGCGCCATCGACACGAGCTCGGTGACGATGCTGTGGGCAATGTCGGAGTTGATACGGAAGCCGCGGGTGCTCCGCAAGGTGCAAGACGAGATCAGAGCAATGGTGGGTCAAAATCATTCAGGAAGGGTGCAAGAAGACGACGTCCCTAACCTCACCTACCTCAAGATGGTGGTCAAGGAAACTCTGCGGCTGCACCCGCCGGCCACCCTGCTTGTGCCGAGGGAAACCATGGAGTACGCCCAAATCGGCGGCTACGACGTGCCGGCCAAGACGCGGATCCTGGTCAACGCATGGGCCATTGGCCGGGACCCGGCAAATTGGGGCTCCGACTCCGAGGAGTTCAACCCGGACAGGTTCCAAGGAAGTGATATCGACTTCAACGGTGCCCACTTCCAGCTCCTACCATTTGGCGCCGGCCGGAGGATATGCCCCGGCCTCGCCATGGGGGTCATGAACGTGGAGTTCACGCTCGCCAACCTGCTCTACTGCTTCGACTGGGCACTCCCCGAGGGGATGACGCCCGAGAATATGAGCATGGAAGAGGCCGGCGCGCTCATTTTCCGCCGAAAGTCGTCGCTGGTGCTCGTGCCCACGCCGTGGGGGTGAAACTTTTGCAAATATGCATATCACATTTCCAGCTCCCGACAGAATATCGGTGTTGAATAAATATTATTGTATCTTAAATTCAGTTATTATTTGTTGCTTTATCTTGTTGGTACCGAATTAATAAAAACAAGAGATGAAATGTATTTACCATGCATGCATATATGTGTAGTTGTGGAATCAATTGTGATGGTATCCCAGTGCAATATTAAAGTTGCCGAGCGACCTTTCAGGCTTAACATGTGGTCCCTGGAAATTTCGGTTTCACATGAAGTTAACGCAGATTTTTTTATACATGGTTAATTAGGTAAATGCCACTTCAATTCATGACAAATCAAAAAATGATACTGCAATTTGAAATATTTGACAAATGCGAGTCCAATTCTTTCCTACGTCTGTAGATGCTACTTCACCCATTTCAGCTCCTTGGTAGAAAAAGTTGATACGTATTTTGTTCCGGAGGAAATTACCCCTAGACCCACAACTAAAACAAGAGGAGCAACCCAGTTCATCTCCAACACTTCTCGCGTCCTTTATCCCTAGAAGGGCGCAGCATAGTAATGAAAAATGCAATACACAGAATCTTATTTTGGACAATGTAGTGCATGTTGAGTTGATGGAACACCATGTACCTCACGGAGGACATAGTCGAACAGCAGACATAGGGTGGGAGTACATGACAAGTAATCTACTTAACTGGAATACCCGGAGTACCAGTTAGTAAAAAAAACTAGGACTCATCTGGTAAGCCAATCAGGTCACCTTGTAACCCTACCACCGTCAAAATACTCCCTCCATCCCATTTTAGATGACTTTCAAATAGATGTATCTAGATACACTTTACGTCTAGATACATCTATTTGAGAATCATCTAATATGGAACGGATGGAGTACATAATGAGGGGTACCGAGCACTAGGAAGGCATAGATCGATATATTTCGAAACCTAAGCAACCCATAGACTACATCCGAGCACACGAAAAAAACAAGTCGCCCCAAACAAGAGTAGGGTCATTTCAGCATGTCTCCAAGGCACAAACCTCGTATCCTAACTCATCGGATCTACATGCGTACTTAGCCGCATGTCACAGACCATGTTAGCATATGTGGTGTAAAAAACACCGAAGGTGTAAGTCTAGTAAAATTGCTCTATTTAATATTGTTCTTATTCTAGTACATGAGTTCTATGCATGAATCACAACTACTCAGCGGGTGGGTAAATATGCGCCGCGCTTACGCGGGCATTATTTGTCCGACAAAAGGAGCCTAAAGAATTTCTTTTAGGAAGAAATATTTCCAAGACAAATTGCATGCATGTGAATCGATGGCATATGCACTCGGGTATAGTCAAGGATGACAAAGTCCCGCCAATACGCGCATGGTGGGCCAGAAAAATGATAATAAAGTTTGACTACAATACGAGTGCGCCTAATCGACTTTGAGTACTAGACAAGTAGATACTTACCCCGAATGTTAGCAGACTAGTTGTAAACTAATTAAGAACCATAACTGTAAACCGTATGTGTCTCTTTCCAAGCTGATATAAATTTGTGTCTTGTGCAACCTCCTAGATACTACGAAATACAGGAGAGTATCGAACGGACGTGACATTAATAGGCGAGGCTAGGACGAGAGGTGGGCATGCCTACACGCGGGGTGGCACAAAGCCATGAGACACACAACCTCTCTCCATGTCTACGTTCAACAGAGCTGAATTCATGCGGCAACGACCCCACTAGGCATGGGAAGCAGGCCTCACACGAGGACATGGATGTTCTCATAGATGGCTGAAAGGCCCTAGGTTACTGACACATGGAAAATTGTAAAGGGGTACACGGCCAAACTTCGCCCTGTCTTACAATTTTTATTTGAACCAAATTAGATCCCTCCCAAAATATGCTATTTACAATTTTTATTTGAATAGATAGAAACCTCATTCGCCAGGTGCAAAAAGAGCTAAATCTTTTCAAATAAGCCATGCCATTGACATATCTCCTAGACTTAGTTGTGTGTGTGGACTTGATAATATATATCCCGCAAAAAAAAGATAATATATAGGTTCTTGCTGGACGCTGCTCACATGCCATTGGCAATCATGCAACTACCGTGCATCTGGAATGCATTCCTGTGGATGGACCTAATAATTGTAGCACGTAGCATAGTAAATATGATGTTCGCGTAATCAGAAGCGGGTATTTCCCCATTGCTCACATGCCTTTTCTAACAGTCTAATAAAAACCTACGTGCACTTGAATTTGGATTTTGGACGTGTCATGCATGCATTTGCCTGGATGCATGGACCAAATAGCTAGGAGCATCCTGTTCAAAAATAGCTAGCAGGAGCATCGTGCATTGGCTGGCGCAGCTTGCCTGAATTTGTCCCCCCGCGTGGGGAACGTGATTTCCCTCCGAAATGACCATACGGCCCTAAGAGCATCATGTTTCTGACATCCCCACAGAGCTGCAATCAGCGGCGGACCTAGCGTCCCTGCTACCCGGCCATCGCCCGGGCTTCCGGCCGGCCACGCAGCATATTTGTAGTGTATTTGTACAGTACATTGATCAAATAAATCATTTTATGCTTCTAAATTTACTGTTTGCCCGGGCTTTGACTTTGCTCTGGGTTCGCCACTGGCTGCAATACGTTACGTATTATCTTTGTTTCACAATGTAAGTCTTTGTAGCAAGCTAAACTAGCTTCTTAAAAAATCTTATATTATAAAACGGAGGGAATATCAATTAACAAATCGTGAAATCGAATCAACACCAAGCACATATTTGAGGGTGAATGAACTTTTTGCGACGGACCAGCTCGGCGGCTGCGGCAATACAACACTATGTATGGTAGCGTAGGGAGAGATGAGGGATGGACCGAGGTTCATGGCATTTTTTAGAGGAGGTTCCTAGCAGTTGAACTGGAACCCAATCAGCCGAAAGCTGAAATTATGGGCCAAAATACACTTACCAAAGCTGAAAAAGGACGCGAGTGCGGCCAACCCTTCTGTCATTCTGTGTAGATTTCTCCAACATTTTACCATGTCAGGGTTAGCCTTGACGTATATATGTTCAGATAAAATGGGGCACAGAGATGCGTATGTGATCTTGTCCACATGGAATCACTAGGCATGGTTGGGGACTTGTCAGGCAACATGATCGATCTGCACGTACGTACCAACCAACCAACCAACGTGATCTGTATCTGCATTTAGCACCAACCAGCGTGTCCTATGATGAGGCCTCTTCGTGGTAAAAAACGACAGATCTAGTAAACAAATTAAGTTCTTGAAACTGTGCACTATTAACCGATCGAGATCTAAGCATTTTTCATTTTTATCCATCCTAAAATATAATGACTTTTCATTAAAATCTTGTGCACTAGTAGATCTCGACATTATCTACACCTAGAATATTTTTTCTGAATTGTTTGAGTGTTCCAAAATATCGACTTTGATTTTTTTAAACCAAGCTCCATGAAGCTCGGCCTCCAAAACGATGTACTCTCAATATAATTAGGTTGGCTATAACGCTGGTTGTTAGATTAATTAGTCATCTTTGTCCTTTCCTCTCATTTTCAGATGTTAGGTTGGGATCATCAGAGTCCACTTTTTTACTATTGCCTCTCTCCTACATATAAACAATAGTACCTCGTAAGCAGGCTTATAACTCACTATTATACTTTCTCTACAAGTTGTTACCGCTTGAGAAATGTGGCCACCAATGAAAATGTACTTAGTTGTCATTCTCACAACACAAAACAAAAGCCGCTTGATGCATTCACATGGACCTCTCAAAAAAAAGTAGTTGCACACGGCGCCAAAATAATTCGGGCCCTCAAATTTGCTTGCCGCTGTTTTTTGCGAAAAGGACACTGGCATTAAAAGAAACATCGAACCATACAAAACACCTCAACAAAAATGAAAATTACAACGAAATCATTGAGATGCCCTTCGTCTTTAACTAGTAGTACTAGTTTTTTTCCTCCGACACATGCAGGTTGGAATACATTAGGGTTATATTTTTCTTAAATGGTTCTTTTCAAAACTTTTCACTAATGGCTCCTAAAAAACTTTGAACCACAAAAATATGCTATTTACAATTTTTATTTGAATAGATAGACACCTCATTCGCCATGTCTTATATGGCATATCTCCTAAACTTAGTTGTGTGTGTCAGTGTGTGGACTTGATAATATATAGATTCTTGCTGGACGCTACTCACATTCCTTTGGCAATCATGCAACTGCCGTGCATCTAGAATTAATTCCCGTGGATGGACCTAATAATTGTAGTACGTAGCATAGTAAACATGATGTTCGCGGAGAGAATATCTAGTGATACAAGATTTATGTGCTACAATGCTCAAATCATTTTTAAAAGTTTCAAAAAATCTACCAAAAAATATGTGTGTTGACACAATATGTTTATACTACGTCCAAAAATTTCAGCCACAAATTCAAAATGAACATTGAGAAACAAAAAAGACAAATCTGCTATGAATAGTGCCAATTTGTGGCTGAAATTTTTGGACGTAGTATAAACATATTGTGTCAATACACACATTTTTTGGTAGATTTGTTTGAAAATTTTAAAATTGGTTTGATCATTGTAGCACCTAAGTGATTGTATCACTAGATATTTTCTCGATGTTCGCGTAATCAGAGGCCTGGGTATTTCCCCATTTCGAAAAAATATGATGCTCGCGCAATAGAATATGTGTCCCCACATGCGATTTCATTGAACATGGCCATGTCAGGCGGTTCTGTACATTATTCATTCCAGATCTGTATGCCTATCGACTTGCACCCACAGGATGGGTAAAATTCGTTCTATTAGCGTCTAATACTAATTTTACTAAACCTGGTTGTTGAGAAGTGAAGTAGAATGGTTCTATTAGCCTATAAATTTTTATACGACAATAGGCTATGGGAAAATTAGTATCGGTCTGCCCTTGGATTGTGATACCAAATGTGAATGGGTGCTTTACTATATACACTCCCGCAAAAAAAAGTGGAAAAAATATATATATACATAGAAATGAGGGACTTTAAACATATGTGTTTAATTGTCCGCTCTACTGTAAAAAAAGAGAGGTTTCTTATGTGTTTAATTGTCATGCATATGGCCTAATGCAGGCAGCAACAGCACTTCAGGAACATCGATCAAGAATACATTGGGGATGTCATACTATGTTGGTACGATGTCACTCTGACGTACGTGGTTGTTTGTTTTACTGATTCATCAAAGATAATTTTCAAACTAGTAACTATTTTGACTTCACAGACTGACATCTATTGCTATCAATAATTAAGGGATGTGGAGAAGCGGGACCCTCCGGCTTTGGCGGGGCGGCCGCTGGCGAGTGACTGGGCTCTAGGCGATCATGACGAAGAAGCCGAGCTAGCCGCGGTATATCTTGTAGTGCACCTGGTATATGTTGTCAGCTTTAGTCACACCACCAGTATTAAGGGATACTATTTAAAATTCTATATATATATATATATATATATATATATTTTAACTGTTATTAGGAGCAGTCGCTCTATACAGATATGTCATAAAAAAACATGAGTAAAAGTTATACTCTCTCTCCATTTGAATGCACGTGGCGTCTTCGTTTTTTATGATTTAATTCTGACCGACAAAATTTGGGTCAATTGTAATAAAAAATTACACGATATGATTTTAAATGAATGGACACGGATCACCGCGTGGCATACGTGGTTAGCAAAAAAAAGAAAGAAAAATGAATGGACGTATGTACGACATCTGCTGCCACTTGGTAGCTATGACCAGCGATCCAGATCTGCTGACGCGGCCTCTTGAATAAGATCAACACGTGACCGACAGGGTAGGGACCCCCGCCCACCCGCTGGTGACTAATCTAGTGCACCTACCACACCCGTATAGGCAAACACTAGAAATGATTCGGTCCATTGTCATGTTATAATTGAATGGACACCGATCACCGCGTGGCACACGTGGTGTACAAAAAGGTTATGGTTGCATTTGTTGGATGGGTCGATATTGCATGTAATTCATTGGGTGGGCCCATACGCTGGCTAGGTCCCAATTATTTTTTATCAAGGAAATAAATAAGATATCAATCACATGCCTTTTTTTTTTCTTTTTTTACATGCGTAATATATTAATTACACTGGCTAGGTCCCTAGAGATGCTCACATGTCTTCTTTGACATGTCGATTCATTTTGCAAGAATTTGTTCCCGCGTGGGGAACAAACTACAACATGCAGGTGCTACGCCAAGGGCTTTTGGCCGTCGGCATAGCTCCCTCGGCGTAGTAGGGCCTCGGCATAGCCTCCAATGCCGTCGGCGTAGGAAAGCCGTCGGCATAGCTTGGTACGCCGACGGCTTTGCCCTCGGCATAGGCCTAGGCTAGATTTTTTTCCAATTTTGTTTCGAAATTTTCCTTTAAATATTTTTTTCAAATTTTGTTCCCATTTGATTTCCTTTTTTTCAAATTTGTTTTTTTTTAATCTCCAATCACTCGAGACATATTTATCTTTATCTCTAAGCATGCTTAATTTCAATTTAAATCGCCCACTTCTAGAGACAATTCCCGATCAGTCACCCATCTTTAGACTACTCCAGCTCCAGCATGCTTAACTTCTTAGTTCCTTCCCTGTGAGCTTCGTAGAAGCAAGTCATACTTTGTTGACAATATTATCATATCAATCCTATTGACCCTTGGACCATGATGTCACACGTCTTTATTTTTTTAATCGAAATAATTATTTAAGTAAACAAAAATGAATAACTAATAATAATCTTGAATTCAAATAATAATAAAATGATTTTTTTGCCTTTTACTTCAAATTTGAGTTACTTTCGATAAATCGACATAAAGTCATTTAAATTTTGCGAAATAAGGTAGAAAGGGAGAAAATTTCTAATATTTTTGTATTATCCTTTAAATATGGACTAATTTGTATGAAAATTGGATGGGTGCCATTTTGCATGATATTTTGTGTACTTGCTTCACAAAAAAAGACATTTTTGACATTTAGAAAATAAAAAATGATATTTATAAAAATAATTTGAAAAAACTCAGTTCAGTAACATTGTTTCCCATACCAAGATACACATATGTGCCAAATATGGGCACATTATCATAAAATATGCCACGGAAATGGTCATATCTTGGTCGTTTGACTTGAAACTCATATATGTTTATAGATGATAGACCTTGTTGTGAAGTGATTTTTTTGTAAAGTTTGACAAAAATCAAGTTTATAATTTTTCCTGTTAACTAGTACACATAAGAGGACTCCATGCCAAAGGATTTCTTTTTTTTGGGGGGGGGGGGGGGATTTTCTTTATTTTCTTTGAGTTATTCGAAAACATGGTCAAAATGGTCAACAAGGCTATTCATTGAAAGAAGTCGATTTTTCCAAAACTATGGATGGTTCTATGAAATAATCACTACTTGCGTACCTTAAAATTATTTTTGGAAAAATTTCAGAGCAAACTATCACACACTTGTAGTTCAAATTTTAATTACTTTCAAAAAATCGGCATAAAGTCATTTAAATGTGCGAAATAAGATAGAAAGCGAGAAAATTTCTAATATTTTTATATTATCCTTTAAATATGGACTAATTTGTGTGAAAATTGGATGGGTGCCATTTTGTATGATATTTTGTGTACTTGCTTCAGAAAAAAGTCGTTTTTGACATTTACAAAATAAAAAAAGATATTTATAAAAATAATTTGAAAAAACTTAGTTCGGTAACATTGTTGCCCATACCAAGATACACATATGTGCCAAATATGGGCACATTACCACAAATTATGCCACGGAAGATCCTGCACTCGATATTACCGCCGGCCCATCTCAGCGGAAAAGCAGCGTGGCTGACTCGGAGGCCCCGACTGACGATGCACGACGGATGATAGATGACGGTCCCGGATACCCCGTGGATGGAATTAAGGAGCAGCTATCTTGTGAGCTCTATCAGAAATTGAAGAACATATCCATGAAGGTGGCGGTCGGATATGCTTTACCTTGTCCACCTGACACACGCTGGCATTGCCGTGAGATTCCAGCTGGCTATGCTAAAGTCGGGGTGGCTGAAATCGTATCGGGGTTTCATGATATGGAGCTTGACATCCCTGGACCTGAAGATGAGAGGACGCTCAGAGAAGTTGTGGGTTCTATCATTCTATGGGACAAGAACTACATCAAGTTTCCAAGCTCAGCGCCAAGGACAACACCGCCTCCGAGTCATCGCATGTCACCTTCACCTCCAGCGCCATCACCTGCAAGAAGCCCACCCCATGACTATGGCCACCACAGCGCGAGTCCATCTCGATCTCCGCCATCGGACTTGGGTCGGCCGTCTTCGCTGCCGCCTTTGCCCGCTAAGAACAATAAGCGGAAGCGTGCTCCGTCGATGAGTACTAACTGACGCAGCAGCCCAAAACGAAAAATGTCGTCCCTCCCAAGAGTACCTCATAAGAATCTTCCCATCAGAATTTACGATCGTACTGACGAGCAAATCGCAGCGATCGCAAAGGCCGAAAAAGATGCACATTTTGCAAAGAAGAAAACAGAGCCCGCCCCGGTATACACCGAGAAGCAAAAAGCGTGGACACTTAATTTTCTGAACACAAAATCGCAATATGAGTTGCACCATAAGCAAGATGACTATGTACGCACACTTCAGAAGGAAGCGGAGAAGAGCAAATCAAGTAAAAGTGCAAGCGGGAGCAAATCAAGTAAAAGTGCAAGCGGGAAAAGAAGGGACGTTCCCCAGCTCGGAGAACATGCCAAACAATCGATCCCACCCCTCAAGGTGTTCTCCGAAGATGTTCCCAGGTGCTGCAGCAGGATATGGAAGAAGCTGCGAAGTTGGCGGCCGCTATGGGTGTGAGTGTTGCTGAACTGCTAGGTTCCCAAGACGACAAGTTACCCAAGGCTGATGTAGTCCCTACATATGTCCTAGGGAAGCCTTTCGTCAGGGAAGAGAAGTTGAAACAACTGCCAACACACATGCGGAATTTGCATGAATGGTACTTGAGAGAGGTAAAGACGGACAGAATAATGATCGTGGCGAAAGTCCCGGACGAGTACTTCTTCCGAGCCGAATAGGTCCATGTTGAGTTTTCAGAACTCTTCCAATCCCTACCACAGAAAGGGCTATCTGTGGCGCACCAAATTTGAATTCTGTGGCGCACCCCCAGGTTTGCCTGGTGCGCCACAGAATTCTCGCCACAAAAATTATTTCTGTGGCGCACATCGGGCGTGCGCCACAGAAAGTTCAACTTTCTGTGGCGCACCCTGAGTCGTGCGCCACAGAAATAGCTCGGCAGGACCCCTATGCAGAGGAATTCTGTGGCGCACTATCGCTAATGCGCCACAGAAAGTGGTGCGCCACAAAAAAAACAAGAGTGCGCCACAGAAATATGAAACAGAAATACATGTATTTTTTCATTTTGCTGTACAAATACAGGTATATACAGGATTTATACAGGTTTATACAGAAATACAGGTATATTTGACAGGTATATAAACAGACAAACACATTAATCAATATGTCATCACACATATTACTTAGCCCGATCGAGATACATATATACACATAGTCACAAAAGTGCCGAATGTTTACACAATTAGTCATGCATGATCAAATGTACACATTACAAATCATGAAGTGTTCGCCGCCTAACTATGATCAAATGTAGTACACATCGGCGATGATGGTGAGCAAGAGCGCGCGGGAGCATGCATGATCATGAAGTCCTCTTCTTGAGCGGCGCCGGGAACGGTTGATAGCCTTCTTTCGTCCTCCACTCCCTGGTGTCATTTTGCGCCTTTAGTCGTTCTTCGATAGCCCTCTGAGACAACCCTGAAGATGGATTGGGATATATATTGGTTAGTGATATACATAGAGTATAATTTATTCATCTAAGTAGAGAGGCAAGACAATCAATCAATTGTCATGGTTGGAAATCATATGGCTATCCTATTTGGGTTTCATAGCATAGCATATATATAATATATGACCCTACACATGCACTTCTACAAAAAAGTACACTAGTAATGCTTAGCAAGGCCCTACATCTGGGGTAGTGGAAGGACCCTGATTTGTGAATGACATCTTCGAGGATGATCGTTGATAACTGCAGCCGGATGCGATGGAAGTCTGTTCTATAATCAGCATCGGTGAGACCATCCGCCATTTTGGTGTATTCTGCGAGACCAGATGGAATCTTCGTTTTCTCGCAATCCCGGACAATCCCTTTAAGGTGATGGAGGGCGTAGTAGGCCTCCTTCACGCTGCCATCCAGTTGCTTGACGCAATGGAATCCGGTCCCATGCTGGAACTTGTGTGTGTTTTCATCCGTGAAAAATTCCGCCTTCTTATGGAAGGGGCCTCCCTTTTGGGCATAGGCCTCGAGAGCGTCATCGAGAACACCCTTTATTCTGGTGTATCGTCTCGGCGTGGATTTATTCCCCGAGTCCAAATAAGTGGCAATGGACCACCTCGGGGCTACGGCGATGAGTGCGCAGTACTTGTCCCTGCTCAACACAATTGAAACGGAATGTTGGACAAAGGATCAGCGATGGAAGAAATGTACAAGAAGGCATAAGATACGACGGTGGCGAGCGGATGTGTACTTACTCGAAAAAGAAAGGCAGAAGAAGGGTGCTCTTCCTCTTGTTGGCCAGCATGACCCTTACGAGGTACTCCGTGGCCGTTTCCCGTGTCTTTGATCCTTCCACCAGATGGCTTTCGCACATGTAGTAGGGATCCACTGCCGCGACGTACGGAGTATCATCTCTCCTGATCTTCATTGCCTCAGAAAGCGCATATAAGCGGACCATGTTATAGTCCAACCGTTTAGTGTGAAACAGGTTGAAGATGTCCTCGTACGCTATGAAGAACACATCTGTGGGGTCTTCCTGGACGAAGTCCACCAGCTCTTCTGGCACCTTGACTGCGAACGCCGGGTAAGTGGGGTTCTTCTCTTTAAGAAGGATCTCCTCTAGATACAAGATATTTTCCTGCAATGCAATCATGGGACCTTCTGCAAGGTGGAGCAAGTCCCCAGACAAGATAGGTTTACCAGCTTCATGAACTCGGGTCAAGCCATCCGCACGGGGTGGAATCGTGTCTTCAAGACCCCGGATCTTAGGAGCTGGCTGGCTCGCAGAGGTGGAGGATCCTTTTCTCTTCCTGTGCTTCTTCTTGTCCTTCATCTATGGGGATTGTGGGGGTGGTGAAGTGAACCCCGCTTTAACAGTGTGTTTCAGTGTGTTAGGGCTGAAAATGTTACCCGGTTGAGCTTGATGATCGCCGGCATCTGGAGGCGTGTCGGTGAAGGCCAGGCGCTGTGTGCATGAAATGGGACGAGCAGGTTGACTGCGGTGGTCGCGGAAGGGTTCTTCATCCACAAGAGGCATGTACATATCATCCCTGCAGGCGCCAGTGTTGATGTACTCATCGACGTCGACATCATTCTCCTCCTCATTGTCGTCGTTGCCACCAAGTTGAGCTGCAACGGCTTTGTCCTAAACATAAACAATAGCACATCCGTTAGTCGGGAAAGTCGAAAAGTCGGGGAATTCGGAAAGTCAGAACTAACCTTGGACGGTTGCCGTGAAGACGTTCCCAACAACTGTTTGTGGCGGTTGGTGGTGGCGATGACCGGCGGTAGCTTCCGGCCGGTGGTGGCGACGACCGGCGGTAGCTTCCGGCCGGTGGTGGCGGCGACCGGTGGTTCCTTCTGGGTGGTGGCGATGGCTGCTTGTGGCGCCGGTTCATCTGCAACAACTTTTTGTGGCCGCCTCGACGGGGGCCGAACGACCGGGGGCCGGGGCCTCGAGGTGGTGCCGCCGGTGCGCCTGACCCCATGAAGAACACCCCCAAGATGAATCTGGGTCTTCGACCATTCCCTCATCCACTTCCTGCATTCGCCAAGCTTCATGTGTTTCTCGGCTCCCGGAGGTTGTGTGGGCGGGTCGATGTCACGGAACTCAGGCAGTACCTCGCTCACATCCACTTTCATCACGAGCTCGCTCATTCGGGTGTTGTGCATATCGCGGGTCAAAGGTTGTATGATCTTGGCCGTTCCGACTTCCTTCAACTTACCGCCAACCCCCACCGTATGCAGGAGTATGCAAGGCATGTCCTGGGAGAACACATGTTGGGCACCATGCATGCATGAGATATGGCAGTCATCAAAGGCATATATAGTCATAGAAGATGTCGCGGACTAACTAATTAGTTACTTTGGTGATGGCGTCGAGCTCGGCTAATGTCGAGACAAGGGCGCCGGTGCCGGCGGCCGGCCTATCATTGTCCGGGCGCTCGTGCGCATTGTCATTATTCTCCGGCCGGGGGGCACCGATGGGGTCACCATGACCGGCGACACGATAGGGAGCACCGGATGGGTCACCAGGACTGGCGACACGTTATTGCTGGAGGTGCTGCCGGCGAAGCTGGGCACGTGTATCGGCCCCTGTTGACCTCCCGCTTGCCAAGCAGCTATTCCCTCCATCAATCCAGGGGGTAACAAATTCTGGAGCTTCTCGTCCAGCTTCTCGGCCACTAGCTTGTCCACCATGCTGGAGTCCACCTTTTCTTTCTCTAGTGTCTCCAGCTTCTTCCTTAGCTCGAGAACCTCGGCTCTATCTTTAGCCGGCCTCCTCCTTTCCCTTTTCTTGTCGGTGTCCGTGCTGTAGTACTCGATGAACTTCGTCGCCGTACCAAAGCCGGTCACATGGCCAGCTGACGTCGGCGGCTTTGACTTGTCCCTCCCCTTGTAAACATTCATCACCCGGTTGAAATTCGTGTCCCACGGGCCGGCCGGAGCCTCCTGGGACGACGGGCCGGCCTCAGTCTCAGCCTTCAACTCAGCCTTCTGCGGACAAAGGAAATAAACGTGAACCCATGTAGAAGTCAACGCAAATGGACTTTGAGATATCCGCGGTAATTAAGTTCCTTACCAGCGTGTTCTCGAACTCCAGCACATCTTCATAGTCGGTAACGAATTCCCCCGTCCCCGGCTTCAGATAGTAGCGGGACCAAACAAAGTTCCTAACTTGCTCGTCCGTGATTTAATGCCACGGGTTCTCTTTCCCAAGTCTCGCAACCTCGGCATCCTCCTTGTCCCAAACGGGCTTTTTTCCTGCGTAACCGCCGCTTCCCAAATGGTGGTTACCTAAGTTCATTGCCCGCATGTTCTTCCCCCACTCGGTCCATTTTTCAGCCTCCGGAGATGCCAAGGACAACTTCAATGCCTCGAACTCTTCTATGTCGATGTACGGCTCTTTGGCACTGATCACTTCCCAGCTAAGACCCTTTTCAATCTTCGCCTTCACCCGGCCTCTCCAGCTGGTCAAGGCGGTGTTCATCTTCATGATGGCGAAGTTATCCACCTTTTTGTTTCCATCATCCGGGAAAATGTATCGTTCGTGAAGCTTCTTGAGGAGTTGTGTGCGCAAAGCCTCATTCTCCGCGCTCCTTAGGTCATACGTGTTGATCGACACGGTTTCCCGGAGGATGCACCCTAGTTGCATGCCGTACCCTTTTGCGATATTCCTAGACTCCTGGGGTTGGCCACTTAAGGAGACCTTAGTGAACGTGTCGGTGACGGTGCCGACCGCTTGCGGTGTCTGGTCCTTCCTCTGCTTCTTAAGCTTCTTAGCGGGCGGATTACCACCACCACCGCCATCCGTGTGGTCGTCACCCCCGACATCCGTGTGGTCGCCGCCCTCGGTGGTGGTGGTTGCGTCCCCATCTCCGTCGGTGTCCTCCGCATCCTCCATCTCCATCTCTAACTGGAAGTCACCATCGCCGCCACAAGCCAGTTCGGCGGCCTCCGCATCCTCCATCTCCGGGTTCACTTCCCAGAACGACATGTTCTTTTCTCGTGCTTGTTCTTCGACGCTCATGTGCTTAGAAGGGCCGGGCGTGTCGGCCGACATGTTTGCACAGCATTAAAAAGAGGCAAAAGTTAGTACAACAAATATAAGAAAAACATCACTTAATTTAGTACTAAGATACCCCGGCCCATGCATTAGTCGCAATACCCCATATGTCCCTTTTTTAGCAAAGTCATGCCAAAATTCACGAAAAATTTCGGCATGACCTTTGCTAAAAAAGGGACATATGGAGTACCCGAATTTGCCGGAACGGAAGTTAATCGACATTCCGGCAATCTCAAGGGCCTCACGGGGTACCTGCAAACATTTCACAAATAATATCCACATCTGCGCACGGCATCTCCGGCCGGCATCTCCACGACACGATGGTCGGAGCACAACAACCACGACACGATGGTCGTGGACACATATCCTCATGCACATACATCACCACATCCACATCCACATCGAGGGAGAGAGGAACTACCTTGGGTAGGGAAGGGAGGCTCGGGTCCGAGATCGGCGTGGTGGAGGTGCTCCTCGTGGCGCTGCAATAAATTAACAAAACCATGATTTAGCCATTAACATAGTGGCAGTAGTACACCATAGCAATTAACATAGTGGCAGTAGCAATTTTTTTACAAGAAAAGCATTAGCAACTATGCATCAAGCAACTAGAGAAAGCAACTAGAGCATTAGAAACTATGCAGCAAGCAACTAGAGCAAGCAAGCAACATAGTGGCAGTAGCAAGCAACAAAAAAAGTACCAATAGCACTAGCACTAACCTAGCACTAGCACTAACCTAGCACTAACAGCAAGCAACTATGCACTAACCTAGCACTAGCAACTATGCACTAACCTAGCACTAACAGCAAGCAACTATACACATGAGACTAAACCTATACAACAAGATTAACATCTAGCACACACAAGCTCCAACATTTCTAGCACACACAAGCACACACAGCAGCACGCAGTACCTAGCCAAATTAAATGACAAGCACATGCTCAACAGAGACATGCTTCACATAGACATGCTTCACATAAATTAAATGACAATCACACACAACCATGCTCAACAACTAGAACACTAAAAATGCAGTAGATGTTTTGCAAGCACCTAGAACCTAGAACAATAAAACATCTACTGCATTTTTCCATATAACAACATATATCAAGCACCTAGCACTAACCTAAACATCTACAAACATTTCTACAAACACCTTGGGTGCAGCAGTTCGGTAGGGGAGGGAGGAGGGGGAAAGGGGAAGCACCTCGGGGAGGGGAGGGAGGGGAGGTTGTCGAGCGCGGTGTAGAGGTCGTCGCCGGTGTGGAGGGAAGGGAGGTGCGAGGGCGGGAGGTCTTCGTCGGCGGCGCCACGCGGGGGCCGAGAGTGCGGTTCGGGCAGGGGCGGTGCGGGCGTGGCGGTGGAGGTGCTCCTGGCCGTCAGTGGAGGGGCGGGTCGAGCGCGGTGGAGTGGCGACGAGGACGTGGTGGTCGTCGAGTGCGCGGGCGGGAGCCGCCGGCGGCGAGGACGCGGTGGTGGTCATCTCGAGCGCGCGAGAGGTTAAATTTGGGACTTAGCCATTTTCGCGAAGTGAGGGAGGCGCGTTGGCGGACCCACATGTAAGTGGGCGCGATAGAATTCTGTGGCGCACCGTGGGAAGGGTGCGCCACAGAAAGGAAGGATTCTGTGGCGCACCGTTGGAGGGGTGCGCCACAGAAATGCAGGATTCTGTGGCGCACCTACGGGTGGGTGCGCCACAGAATTGTCTAGTGCAAATTTAACAAGCTGTGCTGCTGTTTCCTAACACAAACACACAACACATCCCAGTGGTTTCCAACCACTTAATTAACCTGGGCAAGCCAGGTTCGAATCCTGGCTGCTCACTTTTTTTCTTCCTTTTAAACATTTTTGTTTAAATTTGGTTTAAAAAATTCACACAATGTCTTTGGTACATATTCAATTCATTGAATACATATATATGGTCTTGCATTGTCTCACACACAATGTCATATATTCAATTCTTTAAAAAAATATTGTCTCACACCAAATGGATCTCATACATATTCATGATCATACATATAAATGCTTCCATTGTCTCACACACACACAAATTAAATACACCAAAAAAGTCGCTTCTTCGTCTCGGTTCCGCGAGCTAGTTTCTCTTCTTTCCCTTCTTCGCGGTTGAAAACTTTAGGCCGGTCACCTTGAGATTTCTTCGCGTGAACGGACAACCTTTAGTAGGTACGGAGGTCTTCCTTCTTTGTGTACTAGTAGTAGGCATGTCGAAGAACTTGTCGAATTCCTCCTCGATCTTTGGCTCGTTGTCCAAGTCTTGCTCGGTGGCGCCTCCTTCCATTCCGATGATGCTCCTCTTGCCCCTCCTCACGACAACACGGCTAGGCTTTGACGGGTCGGTAATGAAGAAGCATTGCTCAACTTGGCTAGCGAGTACCCATGGCTCATTTTCACGGAGGCGTTCTTCGATTTGGCATCGGGTATTACCATGGTGGTGAAATACCGGCCTTCTTTGACGACGTCCTTGGCCCATCTCACACGGAACATTGGCACCGACTCTCCACAGTAGTTGAGGTCCCATATCTCCTCAATCCTTCCGAAGTATCTTTGCTTGACAGTAGCCTCGTCATCGCCGTAGGATAGCATAGTTACTCCTGAGTTTTGATATTCCGACTTCTTGTCCTTTTCCTCGGTGTAGAATCTGTAGCCGTTGATGTCGTACGCCTGATAGGTCTTGACGTTGTGCGAGGGACCCTGTGATAAGGAGAATATGAGTCTTTCATCTTCCGTAGATGGTGCTTTGTTCTTTGCTAGCTCCAGTTGCTTTTGCTTGAACCAACGCGTGAAGCTAGAGTTGTGCGCTCTGATTACGTCTCCCTTCTTTCTCGGCCGGCCCAGTTTGATGTAATGTTGCTCGAGTAAGCATTTGTGCTATTCCACCCAAGGTTCGATCAATTGTAAGTATTGTAGCACGACCCGGTGAGCCCTGTCGAAGTCGTCCTTTTGACCCTGCATGCTGACAAAGGTTGAGCTGGTGCCCTCTCGGTGACCATATCCATTGAGCCTGCCAAAGTGTTTTCTGACACCAAGCCATTTCAGATCGTATCTTGCTTTCGTCCCATCCTTGGTCTTTTCCGGCATGTTGGAAAGAGTGCCAAGCAGACTCTCGATGACATTCTTCGTAATGTGCATCATATCGAGGCTATGTGGCGTCTTGAGGACCTTCCAGTAGGGCAAGTCGTGGAAAACAGCCCTCGCTTTCCATACACCCAGCAGCGGATCTACCTTCGGTCGTTTCTTTCCCGGCGCAGGGCACTCCTTCCAATTCTTCAACAGCTCGTCGATTTCTGTGCCGCTCCTCGGGCTCGGGGGTCCTTCGGGCTCGTCCTTACCATTGAACAGGTCACCGCGTGTCCTCCACGGGTGATCCATGCGAAGCCACCTTCGAGCCCCTGGGTACACGGTTTTCGAAGACCCGGGATTCCTTGGTAGCTGGAGATGCGGGGTCTTATCCATGCACCTGACACATGCGCAGAATCCGTGGCCTACCTGGGCCGATACATATGAGCAACCAGGATAGTCCTGCACCGTCGTGAGCAACGCGGCTCTCATGGGGAAATAATCTCCAGTGTAGGCATCCCACGTACGGGCTGGCGTCGCCCACAACGTGGCTAACTCCTCTTCCAACAGCGCGAGATACGTATGTATGTGGACACCTGCTTGTTTCAGCCCCTGAATGAGAATACTCATGTGTATATACCTTTGCTTCGTGCACAACCACGGGGGAAGGTTGTAAGGCTATACAAACACGGGCCAGGTGCTATGCGTGCTACTCTGGTTGCCGAACGGATTGAGTCCATCGGTACTTATACCGAGCCTGACGTTCCTTGCATCGCCTCCGAAATTGGTGACGGCGTCCAACTCTTGCCACTGGCTAGCGTCTGAAGGGTGTGTAAGGATCCTGCCCTTCTCCGGATCTTCTTCGGGCTTCTCCCTTTCCGCGTGCCATTGCATGAGCTTTGCTTCCTTAGGGTCCACGAAGTAACGCTACAGACGGGGAGTGATAGGAAAGTACCATACCACTTTTTGAGGAACTTTCTTCCCACGGCTCTTGTACCGTCCTTGGCCGCACACCGGACATGTGGTTCTGTCCTCGTACTCGCCCCGATAAATTGCGCAATCATTGATGTAGGCGTGGTATTTAACGTGTGGTAGGTCAAGAGGGCAAACGACTTTCTTGGCCTCCTCGATATTAGTTGGCAATGTGTTCCCCTCGGGAAGACGCTCGTGGAAGAATTGCATGTTCTTGTTGAAGCTCGCGTCGGTCCATTTGTTTCTCGACTTCATCTCCAGAGCATCAAGCGTTACTTGCAAGCGCGTATCCTGTGGCCGGCACCCAGGATACAACGGAGTCTTTCCGTCTATCTCCATTTGCGCCAGCTTGACTTTCTCTCTAACGGTGCTCGCGTTCTTGAGGAGCAGTTCTTGAACATGAGACTCCATCAAGGCCGACATTAGCGAGCTCTGCGGCGTGTTAGCGTCTTCTCCACCACCATCATGACCATGTCTGTCGGCATCTCCTTCGTCACGATCATCTTGCCCGCCCTCGTCTTCAGGCGCAACATTTGCTGTCGGCGCTTGGTTGAAGCCTTCCATGAAACCGCGCCTGAGCAGGTGTTCCTCCAATTGTCCGGAATCAGGGTCGATCCATCTCACAAGTTTGCAACTTCGACACGGACATCGTATCTGGCGCCCGTTGCACCGACTCATTTCCGCCTTCGCTTCTTCCTTGTAGTTGTTGATTCGACTGGAGCTCATCTTGATGACCATGGTCGCCTACGCGGTATACATATAGAGTATGTTTTATTAATTAGAATTAATTAACCGCAACATGCACACACACATACAAGCTTCTCATGCGGGAAGTCGGAAAGTCGGAAATGTTCGACGAAAAAATTCGGCTTGACTTCCCCTAAAAGTAGGACATATGGGTGGTGCAAAAATTTACCGAAATGGAAATGAATCAACATTTCGGCAAACATCCATGCACCACGCCGGCGCAAACAACAACATGCAAAGATTCAATCAAACCACACACACAAGTTTCATGCATAAACATCGATCGCCACGCCATATACGTGCAAATCGCCCGCCGACAAGTTTCTCATGCCTTTAACAAACATCCATACACCAATACCCACCTAGTAGATCTAGATCCGTTGCCGAGACGTGACCGTGATCGATGAGAGAGAGTGTGTGGTGATGGAGAGAAAATAGTGGACAAAAAGAGAGGAGGAGAATATATATGGAGGCTCTCCCCAAGCCCTCACCAATTATATATCAAATAAAGTAGGTTCTAATAACAAATAATGGAGAATAGGATGGTCAAAATGGCATGGGAGAGAGGAGGAGCTCGAGCTAGATGGGAGGATGAAGAAGGACACATGGGGAAAGGGTCGTGCCACCTTTTTGTAGATCTAGTGGCCAACATTCTGTGGCGCATGGTGTTGGATGCGCCACAGAAAGTGGACATTCTGTGGCGCACCGTGCAGCGTGCGCCACATAATGGCCACTTTCTGTGGCGCATCCAACACCATGCGCCACAGAATGTCGAGTTTCTGTGGCGCACCAGCCACGGTGCGCCACAGAATTTACCCAGATGGACTTTGGCTCAATGATTGCTCGTGGGACCCACCGAAATTCTGTGGTGCATGATATGTAACTGGAAGCCACGCGCCACAGAATTTGGGCTTTCTGTGGCGCATGCGCAAAGGATGCGCCACAGAAAGGTGAAAATTTCTGTGACGCATGGATGCTGGTGCGCCACAGAAATAATTCTGTGGCGCACCGATTAACGGTGCGCCATAGAGTGCCAACCTCCCTATAACCCTTTCTGTGGTAGTGAATTATACAATTTCGACGCCCTCGACAAATCTCTCATGGGTTGCTATTGTCTGTAAGTTGTTGAATTCATTGTCTACATATAAGTTGTTCAGTTCATTGCATGTAATTATCCCCATTATATCCTTTTGTACTCTATTATGCAGAATGAAGATGCAGGCTTGTAAAAGAAGGATCTATAGTGTTGGGTTCATTGACCCAGATAAAATACATATAGGTACACTTATGACGAAACCCGACGAGACGGCGGAAAACCTTCTAAGGTTTCTAACGGAGCAAAATTTTTGTGACTACATAATGTTTCCTTACAACTTCAAGTGAGGGTCTTACTCTGTTGTACACATCCACTTTTGCTTACTCGATGTTAAGTGTAATTGATGAGTTACTGACGTATATATAAACGTGTGCAGCTTTCACTGGATTCTGCTAAACATTCGAGTTGATAAGGGAATAGTTGAAGTCATGGACCCATTAAACAGAAACCTGGAAGAGTTCCGCAACATGCAGGACATGCTCGAGAGGTAATTTTCGCGCTATATCGGTCTCTTTCGTTGATTTCATGAGATATCAGGTAATGAATAACTCATTCATTAATTCATTTTCTTTGTCGGGCAGGGTTTGGAAGCTGTATAAGAGTGTGGTGACGGGTTCATTTAGTGAGAAGCTGACGTTTACTACGGTCTTGGTAAGTAGTACGAGATATGTCCGCGCATCTCTTTACTTCTAGTTTCAATATAGTTATGATGCTAGATTATTATTTTGATTGAATTCTATTCTCGTAAAGTGCGCGAGGCAGCCACCGGGGACACATCTATGTGGATACTACGTTTGCGAGTTCCTTCGCACGTTTACCACTGAGCACAAAGATTATAGAGTCGACGTAAGCAATACATTCACAACATTATTTTATTACCGTTACTTTTTGTTATCATGATTGATGTTCATATTGATCTCCTTTTCTTATATAGTTCAAGGAAATGCGGAATCGACTCCTACCAGAGCAACGCTTAGTAGGAATTGCAGAGGAACTGGCGGGATTTTTGATGACAGAGATGGTAGACGACGCCGGAGAATTTAGTGTGAATAGGCGCTACTGATGATCTGCGGCCGTGTAATTGAATAGACGGTTTTAGTCCCGGTAATTGTGATCTTCATGTAATTGTATATATTTGTATGCTCAATCGCAAGACAAGTTATCTTATACTAGCAAAATACCCGTGCGTTGCTACGGGTAGATCACATATTCATCCATGTATTTAGTAAAAACAATTCGAGTTTATTTCACTAAATGCAAATGATGAATAAAAATAGGGCTTTCTTATACCACTAAATTAAGACATTTCCACGTCAAACTTTTTTGTCTAGAGCTCTGTCATGTTCATGTCGTATTTGATTCGCACTACAATCAGACAAAGGGATTTCACGTAGACTGAGTACTACTCAGGCCCCACTTGGCTCGTAGGTTTATTTGTAGGGTCGTTTTACTTTACGCATGTATATGGCCGTGCACAAGAATACGATGGATTTTTTCACGGAGGATGGCAGGTCCGTAGAAATCTCCACGTCTTCCGGACGGAAACGAGACGGAAGGGAAAATTTAAACTGGCATCCAAGTGGGGTTACTGACCACAACCGTTTTTTTTCCAGCGCACACTAAGGGCCCGCTTGGATGGCCGTTTCAGCGCCGTATTCTGTCGGGAAAAATTACGGAGCTACCGAGGTCCGTATAATTATGCTCGGAAACGCTTGGAAACGGCCGAGGGGGAAAATAAAACGGATTCCCAAGCGGGGCCTAATACTCCACTTTACGGCCGAATTACGACCATCCAAGCGGGGCCTTAGGGATATTAGCGAGACGACAGCGAAACGACACTGGAGTGTTCCGTTTTCATATACGAAGGATGAAGTGTTGTATGGTTATACGGATGCCCGGATGAACTATCACGAATCTAACCTTATAAATGAATATAGCTAAGTGCCCATGCATTGCTGATATATCTCCCCCCATCTTTGTCATTCTCTATAATCATGAGAAGTGAAATTTTACACACATAATAAATATTTTATACTCCCTCCGGTCCAAATTAACTGTAGCTGAAAATGTGCAGCGGTAGCACAAATTATTATAGCGCTTGCGACAGTTAATACGGATCAGATGAGTAGTAATGTATTCCAAGGAAATTTTTGTGACCAGCTGTAGTGGTGGCGTTATACAAGGATGTAATTGTCAACATCGGTGGCCATGAAAGGTTTATTTGGATGCATTTTTTGTTTCATGTGAAGAGATTAGTTAGGAAATGATAATTAGGCAGGTCTATTTAATTATTAGCACATTTAATTATGCGTCATAACAAAAAAATGATTGAAAAAAAATACACGGACAACTTCAACCTGGATGTATCAGGTGCAAAGGTCACGCTCATCCTATTTTTGATTGAAAAAAATACTTCGGAAGAATATCACATGCATATAATCAAACCGATATACATGGAAAAGCTAGAATATGTGTACGTATATGACTCGGTTACATATTTTTACTGGGAATTGATACGGGTCACGTGCAGGGAAAAAAGAGCTAGTGCGTGGTACGTATATGTCTAGGTTTCCTATTTTACTGCCATAGACAGGAGTTAGTGTTGGATTTGGATAAAACTTGGATAGGTGGACATTTTTCTTTGATTCTCTCGTGCTACCTCAGATCGGGAAAAGTTTAATCCAACGGTTGACATATCGCGACTTACCGTTAAACCATCACCTATTGCAATTTTATAGTAGAGATATATGCACGAACGTGTACGCGTAGAAATATACGAAAACTATTTTGAAACGGGCCGTTATTCGAACCGCGGCACAGAATGAATTCTCTGCCGCGGCACAGAAATTGACCAAATTCCTGCCGCGGCAGAGAACCATTAGTCGCGGGCCGTTATTCGAACCGGGATTAAAGGGGGCGCACCCGGCGCGCTTCGTGACGGCCACGTTTGGTCCCGGTTGGTAACCGGGCCGGGACTAAAGGCTTGTCCCGGTTCGCCAACCGGGACTAAAGCCCCTCACGGGCCGGGACAGAAAGGCATGTGTCTAGTAGTGAACTACTCAGCGGGTGGATAAATATGTGCCGCGCTTACGCGAGCATCATTTGTTCGACAAAAGGAGCCTAAAGAATTTCTTTTAGGAAGAAATATTTCCAAGACAAATTGCATGCGTGTGAATCGATGACATATGCACTCGGGTATAGTCAAGGATGACAAAGTCACGCCAATACGCGCATGGTGGGCCAGAAAAATGATACAAAGTTCGACTACAATACGAGTGCGCCTAATCGACTTTGAGTACTGGACAAGTAGATACTTACCCGGAATGTTAGCAGACTAGTTGTAAACTAATTAGGAACCATAACTGTAAACCGGATGTGTCTCTTCCCAAGCCGATATAAATTTGTGTCGTGTGCAACGTCCTAGATACTACGAAATACAGGAGAGTATCGAACGGACGTGACATTAATAGCCGAGGCTAGGACGAGAGGTGGGCATGCCTACACGCGGAGTGGCACAAAGCCATGCGACACACAACCTCTCTCCATGGCTACGTTCAACAGAGCTGAATTCACGCGGCAACGACCCCACTAGGCATGGGAAGCATGCCTCACACGAGGACATGGATGTTCTCATAGATGGCTGAAAGGAACTAGGTTACTGGCACGCAGAAAATTGTAAAGGGGTACACGGCCAAACTTCGCCCTGTCTTACAATTTTTATTTGAACCAAATTAGATCCCTCCCAAAATATGGTATTTACAATTTTTATTTGAATAGATAGAAACCTCATTCGCCAAGTGCAAAAAGAGCTAAATCCTTTCAAATAAGCCATGCCATTGACATATCTCGTAGACTTAGTTGTGTGTGTGGACTTGATAATATATATCCCCGCAAAAAAAAGATAATATATAGGTTCTTGCTGGACGCTGCTCACATGCCATTGGCAATCATGCAACTACCGTGCATCTGGAATGCATTCCCGTGGATGGACCTAATAATTGTTTTTTTCGAAAAGGAGGGTGTGCCCCCAGCCTCTGCATCCAAAGGATGCACACAGCCGAGTTTTATTAATATGAAAAAACAGAAAGCACTAGGCTTTACAAAGAATTACATCGATCAACCAGAAGATCCACCGTCCAGGCGAAAACTCGCTACACCTACAAGCTTGATGAGGGGGTGGACCAATCAGAGCCAATGCGCCGACATCACGCACCAACGCGCATCATCTAAAACCGGAGGCTTCAACTAGGCCGCCCATCAGCGCGCCGGAAGCACAAACCGATCCAGTCGATCCTCAGTGCACGCCACATACGCACAACAGAAGTCGCTGCCACCATCTTCCACCATCCCATCTTCAGGAGCGATCAACGTGAAGACCTTGCAAGGCCGGCCATCGGCATCGCCACGACGCCAGACAGCTCCACCATCCTGCGCGAGTCCATCGTCATACGCTCGTCGCCGAGACCCCCGCGGCGCCATGCCGCCGAGACTCGCCACCATCAACGTGGTAGATGTACACCGCTCCACTTCTTGCATCCTCCGTCCGGCAACTACTCCAAAGACAATGCCCCCAAGAGGGAAAGCGACACTGACAGCGCCGCCATCGTCCGACCCGTGAAACCCGGGATCTAGGGTTTCCCCCGGAGCAGCGCAATTGGGTAGACGGTAGCTGCAACAGCGATGCCTTCAACAAGGTAACGGCGTGTAAGCGCCGCCATCGCCAGTCCTGACCGTAGTCAGAGCTCGGTTTTCACCGGCAGCCACGCCTCCCCAAATCGCCGCCGGGCTAACCGTGGCATCGAGGGATCGCCATGGTTAGCCGGCCGACCACCTCCGGCGGAGGAGGAGGTCACCGATACCACGCCCGGAGCCGAAGCTCCTGGCTTCCTCGTGTCACTGAACTAGCCCAGGAGCACGCATCCTTCCATCAGAGGCGACACGATGCAGCGGAAGGTGCGTGGGTCGCGGCCCGGCCGAGCCCATCTGGGCCCAGATCGGATCGACCGCCATCGCAGCCTACCGTCGTGCGCCAGCCGCCGCCACCGGCAGACTGCCGAACCGCCCGGCCGCCGCTAGCCGCCACACTGCCGATGATTGGTCCTAGCGGGCGCCTCCGCGTCGGACTGAACCAGGGCTGAGGAGATCCGCCGCCGCCGCCACGCCACCCGATCTCGTCGGACGACGCCCTGGCGGCGGCGGCGGGAGGGGTATGTGTTGGGGGTTGCTAGAGGACAGGAAGGGGCGGACGCCCCGGCGCGGCGTGGCGCCGCCGCGCGGAGGCGGAGGGGAGGTTGGAGGGGAGACCGGGGTCACAGGCGGGGACCTAATAATTGTAGCACGTAGCATAGTAAATATGATGTTCGCGTAATCAGAGGCGGGTATTTCCCCATTGCTCACATGCCTTTTCTAACAGTCTAATAAAAACCTACATGCACTTGAATTTGGATTTTGGACGTGTCATGCATGCATTTGCCTGGATGCATGGACCAAATAGCTAGGAGCATCCTGTTCAAAAATAGCTAGCAGGAGCATCGTGCATTGGCTGGCGCAGCTTGCCTGAATTTGTCCCCCCGCGTGGGGAACGTGATTTCCCTCCGAAATGACCATACGGCCCTAAGAGCATCATGTTTCTGACATCCCCACAGAGCTGCAATACGTTACGTATTATCTTTGTTTCACAATGTAAGTCTTTGTAGCAAGCTAAACTAGCTTCTTAAAAAATCTTATATTATAAAACGGAGGGAATATCAATTAACAAATCGTGAAATCGAATCAACACCAAGCACATATTTGAGGGTGAATGAACTTTTTGCGACGGACCAGCTCGGCGGCTGCGGCAATACAACACTATGTATGGTAGCGTAGGGAGAGATGAGGGATGGACCGAGGTTCATGGCATTTTTTAGAGGAGGTTCCTAGCAGTTGAACTGGAACCCAATCAGCCGAAAGCTGAAATTATGGGCCAAAATACACTTACTAAAGCTGAAAGGACGCGAGTGCGGCCAACCCTTCTGTCATTCTGTGTAGATTTCTCCAACATTTTACCATGTCAGGGTTAGCCTTGCCGTATATATGTTCAGATAAAATGGGTCACAGAGATGCGTATGTGATCTTGTCCACATGGAATCACTAGGCATGGTTGGGGACTTGATTTCATGCAACATGATCGATCTGCACGTACCGTACCAACCAACCAACCAACGTGATCTACTGATCTGTATCTGCATTTAGCACCAACCAGCGTGTCCTATGATGAGGCCTCTTCATGGTAGAAAATGACAAGATCTCAGATCTGGTAGACAAATTAAGTTCTTGAAACTGTGCAATATTAACCGATCGAGATCTAAGCATTTTTTATTTTTATCCACCCTAAAATATAATGAATTTTTATTAAAATCTTGTGCACTAGTAGATCTCGACATTATCTACGCCTAGAATATTTTTTCTGAATTGTTTGAGTGTTCCAAAATATCGATTTTGATTTTTTTTAAACCAAGCTCCATGAACCTCGGCCTCCAAAACGATGTACTCCCAATATAATTAGGTTGGCTATAACGCTGGTTGTTAGATTAGTCATCTTTGTCCTTTCCTCTCATTTTCAGATGTTAGGTTGGGATCATCAGAGTCCACTTTTTACTATTGCCTCTCTCCTACATATAAACAATAGTACCTCGTAAGCGGGCCTATAACTCACTATTATACTTTCTCTAAAAGTTGTTACCGCCTGAGAAATGTGGCCACCAATGAAAATGTACTTAGTTGTCATGCTCACAACACAAAACAAAAGCCGCGTGATGCACTGTGCCGGTACGTAGTACTTAGTTCACATGGACCTCTCAAAAAAAAAAGTAGTTGCACAGGGCGCCAAAATAATTCGGGCCCTCAAATTTGCTTGGCGCTGTTTTTTTTGCGAAAAGGACCCTGGCATTAAAAGAAACATCGAACCGTACAAAACACCTCAACAAAAACGAAAATTACAACGAAATCATTGAGATGCCCTTCGTCTTTAACTAGTAGTACTAGTTTTTTTTTTTCCTCCGACACAGGCAGGTTGGAATACATTAGGGTTATATTTTTCTTAAATGGTTCTTTTCAAAACTTTCAGTCACTAATGGATCCTATAAAACATTGAACCACAAAAATATGCTATTTACAATTTTTATTTGAATAGATAGAAACCTCATTCGCCATGTCTTATATAAGACCGCCAGGTGCAAAAACAGCTAAATCCTTTCAAATAAGCCATGCCATTGGCATATCTCCTAAACTTAGTTGTGTGTGTGGACTTGATAATCTATAGATTCTTGCTGGACGCTACTCACATTCCTTTGGCAATCATGCAACTGCCGTGCATCTAGAATTAATTCCCGTGGATGGACCGAATAATTGTAGTACGTAGCATAGTAAACATGATGTTCGCGTAATCAGAGGCCTGGGTATTTCCCCATTTCGGAAAAAAATATGATGCTCGCGCAATAGAATATGTGTCCCCACATGCGATTTCATTGAACATGGCCATGTCAGGCGGTTCTCTACATTATTCATTCGATCCGCTGTATGATCCAGATCTGTATGCCTATCGACTTGCACCCACAGGATGGGTAAAATTCGTTCTATTAGCGTCTAATACTAATTTTACTAAACCTGGTTGTTGAGAAGTGAAGTAGAATGGTCGAGGAGCCTATAAACGAGAGTTATGGTCTGATGAGAACATAACGAAAATAGATCGTACAATAAAAAATACTAATGGCACGTGAAATTTGGTATTAATTCTGTCGGGGTCACCTGGAATAGGTGCTATATATGATCTCTGGGTGGTAGTAATAACCTAAGATTCATTGGTTTCTGTGAGTGAAATTTGGAGTCCGCCGGCTCCTTGATCTAGAAAACAATAGGTTAAATTTTCATTGGTTTCTGTGAGTGCTAATTTTCCTTTTGTCAAAATTATGTAGGAGAAATTTTTATACGACAATAGGCTATGGGAAAATTAGTATCGGTCTGCCCTTGGATTGCGATACCAAATGTGAATGGGTGCTTTACTATATACACTCCCGCAAAAAAAAAATGCAAAAAATATATCAGACATATATATACATAGAAATGAGGGACTTTAAGCATATATGTTTAGTTGTCCGCTCTACTGTAAAAAAGAGAGGTTTCTTATGTTTTTTTTACACTAACCATTGCTACTGGAGATATAGCCATGCATGGCCTAATTCAGGCAGCAACAGCACTTTAGGAACATCGATCAAGAATACATTGGGGATGTCATACTATGTCGCTACGATGTCACTCTGACGTACGTGGTTGTTTGCTTTATTGATTCATCAAAGATAATTTTCAAACTAGTAACTATTTTGACTTCACAGAGTGACATCTATTGCTATCAATAATTAATAGTGGTGGGCCTTGGGGTGTGCGCGGTGGTGGATTAGTAATTAAATCTGTGGATCGATGTCTCCATCTGAACATCCAGATTTGGCAATGCACATCGATCTAGATCTGCCACCGGTGACTCGCAAGCCAGAGGGACCGGGCTGAGATCAAGGGTCGTGGGTGCAATGACGATCGGCGCGGAATCAACCATTTCCGACGATGTGGAGAAGCGGCCGCTGCAGACACGGCGGGTGACTGGGCTCTAGGCGATCATGACGAAGAAGCCGAGCTAGCCGCGGTATATCTTGTGGTGCACCTGGTATATGTTGTCAGCTTACGCGTTCTTACTGACGGTGTATTTTCTCTACAGCTTTAGTCACACCATCAGTATTAAGGGATACTATTTAAAATTCTATATATATGTTCTAACTGTTATTAGGAGTAGTCGCTCTATACAGATATGTCTTACAAAAAAAATGAGTAAAAGTTATACTCTCTCTCCATCTGAATGCACGTGGCGTCCTCGTTTTTTATGATTTAATTCTGACCGACAAAATTTGGGTCACTTGTAATATGAAATTACACGATATGATTTTAATAGAACATAATCCAATTCTCTCTAATGAGATTAATGCACGTGCGATGGTGTTCCAAAAAAGGTGCACGAGATACTGGTGAATCTATTTTCCATCCACGGTAACATATTAATTAAACCCCTAATTTTGTGCGAAATATGCATGCATTTTAGAATTACAACAATACTTTAAGCTTGCGCTGTCAACATCCACGTGTAATCCGTTCGGAGAAGTCGTTTTTCTTGCGCTCAAAATGTGGATCGTAGGCGTGTAGTTGATTTTGGCCTAGTGAACATGACCGGAGAAAACAAACCGTGCCTGGTATTGCTGTTCCCTGGAATCAAGCATGCATGTTGGCGAATGCAGTAGTAAGAAAATACTTTTGACACAATAAGAATTGGTGATCGGAGCATGCGAAGCAAGCTGCCCTAGTGCCTAGTCTACCTACCTCACCTGTAGTATAGTGACTACAAACGCTAGAAATGATGCGGTCCATTGTCATGCTACTTCCTGTACTTCTACACTCCAGAGTACAAATGAATGGACACGGATCACCGCGTGGCACACGTGGTTAGCAAAAAAAAAAAATGAATGGACGTATGTACGAGACATCTACTGCCACTTGGTAGCTATGACCAGCGATCCAGATCCGCGACGCGGCCTCTTGAATAAGATCAACACGTGACCGACAGGGCAGGGACCCCCGCCCACCTACCACACCCGTATATGCAAACGCTAGAAATGATTTGGTCCATTGTCATGTTATAATTGAATGGACACCGATCACCGCGTGGCACACGTGGTGTACGGAAAGGTTATGGTTGCATTTGTTGGATGGGTCGATATTGCATGTAATTCATTGGGTGGGCCCAAACGCTGGCTAGGTCCCAATTATTTTTTATCAAGGAAATATATTAATATCAATCACATGCCTTTTTTCTTTATTTTTACATGCGTAATATATTAATTATAGTGGCTAGGTCCCTAGAGATGCTCACATGTGTCGATTCATTTTGCAAGAATTTGTCCCCGCGTGGGGAACGCACTACAACACGCAGGCGCTACGCTGAGGGCTTTTGGCCGTAGGCATAGCCCAGATTGCCGTCGGCATAGGCTATGCCGACCGCATCCTTCAGCGTAGGAGGGCCTCCACATAGACTCAATTGCCGTCGGCGTAGGAAAGCCGTCGGCATAGCTTGGTACGCCGACGGCTTTGTCCTCGGCATAGGCCTAGGCCAGATTTTTTTTTCAATTTTTTTTCGAAATTTTTCTTTAAATTTTTTTTTCAAATTTTTCCCATTTGTTTTCCTTTTTCTCAAATTTTTTATCTCTAATCACTCGAGACATATTTATCTTTATCCCTAAGCATGCTTAATTTTAATTTAAATCGCCCACTTCTAGAGACAATTCCCGATCGGTCACCCATCCTCAGACTACTCCAGCTCCAACACGTTTAACTTCTTAGTTCCTTCCCTGTGAGCTTCCTAGAAGCAACTCATACTTTGCTGACAATAGTATCATATCAATCCTATTGACCCTTGGACCATGATGTCACACGTCTTTATTTTTTAATCCAAATAATTATTCATGTAAACAAAAATGAATAACTAATAATAATCTTGAATTCAAATAACAATAAAATGATTTTTTTGCCTTTTACTTGTAGTACTACACTCCAGAGTATAAATGAATGGACACGGATCACCGCGTGGCACACGTGGTTAGCAAAAAAAAAACGAATGGACGTATGTACGAGACATCTGCTGCCACTTGGTAGCTATGACCAGCGATCCAGATCTGCGACACGGCCTCTTGAATAAGATCAACACTTGACCGACAAGGTAGCTAGGGACCCCCGCCCACATACCACACCCGTATAGGCAAACGCTAGAAATGATTTGGTCCATTGTCATGTTATAATTGAATGAAAACCGATCACCGCGTGGCACATGTGGTGTACGGAAAGGTTATGGTTGCAGTTGTTGGATGGGTCGATATTGCATGTAATTCATTGGGTGGGCCCATACGCTGCCTAGGTCCCAATTATTTTTTATCAAGGAAATATATTAATATCAATCACATGCCTTTTTATTTATTTTTACATGCGTAATATATTAATTACAGTGGCTAGATCCCTAGAGATGCTCACATGTCTTCTCTGACGTGTCGATTCATTTTGCAAGAATTTGTCCCCGCGTGGGGAACGCACTACAACACGCAGGCGCTACGCCGAGGGCTTTTGGCCGTAGGCATAGCCAAGATTGTCGTCGGCATAGGCTATGCCGACAACAGCCTTCAGCATAGGAGGGCCTCCGCATAGCCTCCAATGCCGTCGGCGTAGGAAAGCCGTCGGCATAGCTTGGTACGCCGACGGCTTTGTCCTCGGCATAGGCCTAGGCCAGATTTTTTTTCCAATTTTTTTTTCAAAATTTTTCTTTAAATTTTTTTGTTCAAATTTTTTCCCCTTTTTTTTCCTTTTTTATCTCTAATCACTCGAGACATATTTATTTTTATCCCTAAGCATGCTTAATTTTAATTTAAATCACCCACTTCTAGAGACTACTCCAGCTCCAGCACGTTTAACTTCTTAGTTTCTTCCCTATGAGCTTCCTAGAAGCAACTGATACTTTGCTGACAATAGTATCATATCAATCCTATTGACGCTTGGATCATGATGTCACACGTCTTTATTTTTTTAATCCAAATAATTATTTATGTAAACAAAAATGAATAACTAATAATAATCTTGAATTCAAATAACAATAAAATGATTTTTTTTGCCTTTTACTTGTAGTACTACACTCCAGAGTATAAATGAATGGACACGGATCACCGCGTGGCACACATGGTTAGCAAAAAAAAAAGAATGGACATATGTACGAGACATCTGCTGCCACTTGGTAGCTATGACCAGCGATCCAGATCTGCGACACGGCCTCTTGAATAAGATCAACACGTGACCGACAGGGTAGGCACCACCGCCCACCTACCACACCCGTATAGGCAAACGCTAGAAATGATTTGGTCCATTGTCATGTTATAACTGAATTGACACCGATCACCGCGTGGCACACGTGGTATACGGAAAGGTTATGGTTGCATTTGTTGGATGGGTCGATATTGCATGTAATTCATTGGGTGGGCCCATACGCTGGCTAGGTCCCAATTATTTTTTTATCAAGGAAATGTATTAATATCAATCACATGCCTTTTTTTCTTTTTATTTTTACATGCATAATATATTAATTACACTGGCTAGTTCCCTAGAGATGCTCACATGTCTTCTCTGACGTGTCGATTCATTTTGCAAGAATTTGTCCCCGCGTGGGGAACGCACTACAACACGCAGGCGCTATGCCGAGGGCTTTTGGCCGTCGGCATAGCCCAGATTGCCGTCGGCATAGGCTATGCCGACGGCGGCCTTCGGCGTAGGAGGGCCTCCGCATAGCCACCAATGCCGCCGGTGTAGGAAAGCCGTCGGCATAGCTTGATACGCCGATGCCTTTGTCCTCGGCATAGGCCTAGGCCAGATTTTTTTTTTTCAAAATTTTTCTTTAAATTTTTTGTCAAATTTTTTCCCATTTGTTTTCCTTTTTCTCAAATTTGTTTTTTTATCTCTAATCACTCGAGACATATTTATCTTTATCTCTAAGCATGCTTAATTTCAATTTAAATCGCCCAATTCTAGAGACAATTCTTGATCGGTCACCTATCCTCACACTACTCCAGCTCCAGCACGTTTAACTTCTTAGTTACTTCACTGTGAGCTTCCGAGAAGCAACTCATATTTTGCTGACAATAGTATCGCATCAATCCTATTGACCCTTGGCCCATGATGTCACACGTCTTTATTTTTTTAATCCAAATAATTATTTATGTAAACAAAAATGAATAACTAATAATAATCTTGAATTCAAATAACAATAAAATGATTTTTTGCCTTTTACTTGTAGTACTACACTCCAGAGTATAAATGAATGGGCCCGGATCACCGCGTGGCACACGTGGTTAGCAAAAAAAAAAAAAAAACAAATGGACGTATTTACGAGATATCTGCTGCCACTTGGTAGCTATGTCCAGCGATCCAGATCTGTGACACGGCCTCTTGAATAAGATCAACACGTGACCGAGAGGGTAGGGATCCCCGCCCACCTACCACACCCGTATAGGCAAACGCTAGAAATGATTTGGTCAATTGTCATGTTATAATTGAATGGACACCGTCACCGCGTGGAACACGTGGTGTACGGAAAGGTTATGGTAGCATTTGTTGGATGGGTCGATATTGCATGTTATTCATTGGGTGGGCCCATACGGTGGCTAGGTCCCAATTATTTTTTATCAAGGAAATATATTAATATCAATCACATGCCTTTTTTTCTTTTTATTTTTGCATGCGTAATATAATAATTACACTGGCTAGGTCCCTAGAGATGGCTAGGTCCCTAGAGATGCTCACATGTCTTCTCTGACGTGTCGATTCATTTTGCAAGAATTTGTCCCCACGTGGGGAACGCACTACAACACGCAGGCGCTACGCCGAGGGCTTTTGGTCGTCGGCATAGCCCAGATTGCCGTCGGCATAGGCTATGCCGACGGCAGCCTTCGGAGTAGGAGGGCCTCCGCATAGCCTCCAATGCCGTCGGCGTAGGAAAGCCGTCGGCATAGCTTGGTATGCCGACGGCTTTGTCCTCGGCATAGGGCATAGGCCGAGGCCAGATTTTTTTTTCCAATTCTTTTTCGAAATTTTTCTTAAAATTTTTTTTTCAAAATTTTCCCATTTGTTTTCCTTTTTCTCAAATTTGTTTTTTTATCTCTAATCACTCGAGACATATTTATCTTTATCTCTAAGCATGCTTAATTTCAATTTAAATCGCCCACTTCTAGAGGCAATTCCCGATCGGTCACCCATCCTCAGACTACTCCAGCTCCAGCACATTTAACTTCTTAGTTCCTTCCCTGTGAGCTTCCGAGAAGCAACTCATACTTTGCTGACAATAGTATCATATCAATTCTATTGACCCTTGGGCCATGATGTCACACGTCTTTATTTTTTAATCCAAATAATTATTTATGTAAAAAAAAATCAATAACTAATAATAATCTTGAATTCAAATAACAATAAAATGATTTTTTTTGCCTTTTACTTGTAGTACTACACTCCAGAGTACGAATGAATGGACACGGATCACCGTGTGGCACACGTGGTTAGCAAAAAAAAAAATGAATGGACGTATGTACGAGACATCTACTGCCACTTGGTAGCTATGACCAGCGATCCAGATCTGCGACACGGCCTCTTGAATAAGATCAACACGTGACCGACAGGGTAGGGACCCCCGCCCACCTACACCACACCCGTATAGGCAAACGCTAGAAATGATTTGGTCCATTGTCATGTTATAATTGAATGGACACCGATCACCGTGTGGCACACGTGGTGTACGGAAAGGTTATGGTTGCATTTGTTGGATGGGTCGATATTGCATGTAATTCATTGGGTGGGCCCATACGCTGGCTAGGTCCCAATTATTTTTTATCAAGGAAATATATTAATATCAATCACATGCCTTTTTTCTTTTTAGTTTTTACATGCGTAATATATTAATTACACTGGCTAGGTCCCTAGAGATGCTCACATGTCTTCTTTGACGTGTCGATTCATTTTGCAAGAATTTGTCCCCACGTGGGGAACGCACTACAACACGCAGGCGCTACGCCGAGGGCTTTTGGCCATCGGCGTAGCTCCCTCGGCGTAGGAGGGCCTCGGCATAGCCTCCAATACCGTCGGCGTAGGAAAGCCGTCGGCATAGCTTGGTACGCCGACGGCTTTGCCCTCGGCATAGGCCTAGGCTAGATTTTTTTCCAATTTTTTTTCAAAATTTTTCTTTAAATATTTTTTTTCAAAATTTTCCCATTTGATTTCCTTTTTTTCAAATTTGTTTTTTATCTCTAATCACTCGAGACATATTTATCTTTATCTCTAACCATGCTTAATTTCAATTTAAATCGTCCACTTCTAGGGACAATTCCCGATCAGTCACCCATCTTTAGACTACTCCAGCTTCAGCATGCTTAACTTCTTAGTTCCTTCCCTGTGAGCTTTGTAGAAGCAACTCATACTTTGTTGACAATAGTATCATATCAATCCTATTGACCCTTTGACCATGATGTCACACGTCTTTATTTTTTAATCCAAATAATTATTTAAGTAAACAAAAATGAATAACTAATAATCTTGAATTCAAATAATAATAAAATGACTTTTTTCAAAATGAGGGATTATAGTATATATGCACTCTTACTCACCATGTATCCGTTGCACCTAATTTTTGTATATACCATGTCGGCTTACGTGACCATCTAATGTCGGCTTACATAGCTACCGTAAAAACAAAGGTCTTGAACTCTTGATACATGTTGTTAGAAAACAAAACAAAAAAAACCGAGCAAATTTTATATTCCCACTGATTCGACAAATTATACACGCGCGTGCCGCTAGATGGCCGCACCACAATTAGATGGTTTATTCGAATACGAATTCAATGACATAACTTACGTATGTGACATATAATTCTAATAGGAAAAAAAAATGGTTGGTGCTGCATTCATTGGATGGGCGTGCATGATGCCACCAGCGCGCGCTCACATGGCTATAGATCGAGTCGGGACCGGAAATCCATTTCGGGTAGTTTGTGCAGATGCACCCACTGCTTAAAAAACAAATTTTTAAATGTCAAAAAATTTAAATTAAAATTTTGCATATACTTCAAGACATTTTGTGCTAGCACAAAAAAATTCGTGGTGAAAATACATTTTTTGTGAGCTGTGCAAAAAAGACAAATTCGGACAATACAAAATGACTTTGTACGGGACATGTTTTTGTCCTTTTTGCACAGATCACAAAAAATGTCTTTTCACCGCGAAACTTTTTGTGCTAACACAAAATTTCCTGATATATATCCAATTTTTTTTTAGAATTTTTTGACATTTTGAAAAGTTTTTAAATTTTTTTTACACAACGGGTGCAGATGCCACCCGTGACCCGAAAACGCCTCCGAGTCGGGACTGATAATATTACTACTGTAGCAGTACTCCACAGTAGTGTAGTGCAATCAGTCGGTGGTCTCGCCATGCTGTTAGATATGTGTACGGGCTTCATGTTGCACCTCGTACTGAATAATGGTACTCCCTCCAGTATTACTACTGTAGCAGTACTTCACAATAGTGTAGTGCAATCAGTCGGTGGTCTCGCCACGCTGTTAGATATGTGTACGGGCATCATGTTGCACCTCGTACTAAATAATGGTACTCCCTCCAGTACAGTTTACTGGGTGCAGTTCCAAATCCATACAGTTTATTGGATAGTTTTTCGTACCCAATCAGGCCTTGTTTATTTCTAGTGTATTTTAGGGGATTGGAGGGGATTATTCCGGGTTCCCAAAAATCCCCACTAGTTTGTTTATTTCTAGTGTATTTTAGGGGATTAGAGGGGATAATCCCTAGATATCCCCCACCAACCATCTTATTTTTGCCTAAAACAAAAACTCTAGTCCATGCTAGTGTATTCTAGGGGAAGAGTATTTGTGGGGATTGGGTGTTCACCAAATCCCCTCCCATCCCCACTCTTCCCATCCACTAGAAAACTCTTAAAGTAAACAAGGCCTCAACGATTGCCAAAATCCCAGAGAAATCTCAATCGCGCCCAGTAAACCATACTGGAGGGAGTAGTACTATGACTCAACAATAAACACGCGATCTAGATCGGCTGCCTCTCGGTCCACTTCACGCATGGTCCTGCATGCTGGGTTGGCAATCATTGTGTGGCCAGAGTGCTCACATGACTTGTGCTGTACGTACGTGCTTGCATTTTCCTAAATAGGAGTAGTAGCATGGTAATCCAGATTGAGAACAATCTTTGGTTACATGATTAGGAGGGTGGTTTTACCCCAGCTCATCAGAGTTCAAACCCAATGTTTGACACCATTGTTTCTCATTATAGGCGTAATATTTTTAGTGTTAGGCGATGTTTCCGTCGACAGCGAGGCGTGTTAGAGTACAATACGTATACATATTCTAACATTCCCCTCAGTTGTAGACCTCAGTTGTAGAGGGAGTGAAACGGACAATTGCGACTGGATTTGAGGTCTTGCAGTTCCGTCGACTCCTCTTTTCCATCATCATCAAGTGCGTCTCTTGATCTCCTCTCTTCCCTCCCGCAGTCACAGCGGGAGTGACGTGGACGCAAGTGTCAACGCAGACGCTCTTGACTGGAGTTCTTGAGTTGCTGTAGACGTTCTTCTTGATGTCGAAGCCGAGATAGCCGGTCGTGATGTAGTCGTGGTCGATGTTGCCGTAGTCGTGCTTGATGTAGCCTATAGCGCCGGAGGCGCAAAAAATTGCGTGGTGTTTGGACATAGTGTCTTAGGTTTTGTGCGGCGGCGGCAGGGATCTGCGGCGTCGGCGGGTTTTGTGCGGCGACAGCAAGGATTTGCGTCGGCGGCGACGTGTTTTTCGCGGCGGCGGCCAAATACCAGTGGATGTAGACCTTGGCGATGTAGAACTCGATGAAGATTTTGATGTAGTCGTACATGTTGATGTTGTTCAGCTCGATGTACTCCGGCTCGGTGGAGTTCAGATTGCTCGGTGAATCCGTCATGGCGGCGGCCCGTGTGGTATCGATGCTCGTCCTGCTCGTCTGGGACGAGCTGAAGCCTGATCGATCTGGTTGGTTGGCTCCTGGTGCAGCAGCATGGACGGAAAGAGAATCACGCGTCGACATGCATGCATCCGATGGATGAGTAGAGGCCGCACACGTGTATGCCCTCCCGTGATCTCAAGTTGGCGCTGGTAGACTCGCGGTGGAACGAGCGCGTGAGCCTGGACGGCGCGTGTATCGCCCTCATATGGCCGCTTCGACATTCTAGGCGGCCGCTGGCGCGAAGAGCGGAGCTTGTCCGCCGGGCGCCACCGAAAAAGAAGATCCTGCACCGATTTTTGCCAGAATTTAAGGATCGCGAAGATTGTAGGGATTTATTTTGTGGCTAAATTGGATCTAATCTGCGGAATTGAAAATTTCGAAATTGATCTAAAATCTAATCTAAAGAACCGATCAGATCATTGATCTAGACCGGGTGCCGTCTCCTTGGGAGCGGCGCGCTGCGAAAGTAGTGGAGAAATCTAGGATCGGCGTCGTGAGACTAATCGCTCTGATACCATGTGGAAAAATATGAAACCCTAATATGAAGACGCATGTGGTGACTTCGTCAATCTTAAGACCTAACCCACCGACTCAGTATCTTGAAGGTGTTCATAGAGATATGGTGTGTGCGTATACGTTTATAGGGATGAATGTATATGCGTGTATGTGAGCGTCTGATTGTACTTTGTTTCGTAAAAAAAATACATCCGGTCAAGCACAGAAGCACTACGTGTGACTTAATTTGAAGCTTATGCGGTTACCATCCACACCAAGATTTGGTTAGCGTCCACACATTTATACTGACGCGATAGTACTAGTAGGAGCATAGTGACTGCCTGATTATGCTGTCATGTCATGCCAATAACAACACCATCGTGAACCATACGGTCCTGCATGCTAGCTGGCCCATGCTCACATGCCATTTGTAATGATAGTGTAAGAACAACCATACGTTGTACTACTGTTTGGACCAAATAGTGATAGAATTTGTTCCCGCGTGGGAAACGTGATTTCCCTCCGACATGGCCGTACATATGTGTCGTACACACACAGATGATTTGTATTCCCTCCGTTTCAGTTTACATGTCCTACGCGTATATCTAGGTCGCTAATTTTATCAATATAATATAAATTGTATAATACACAAATTATATCATTTGAAAATAGAGCTTATAAAGTTTGTAATGATATATTTTTTGTAATATATAATTTGTTTTATCTTGGTCAAAATCATAACCTAGGGGTACGCGCACTCCCTGTAAACTGAACTAGAGGGAGTACGGTTGTTGGTTGTTGTATATAATTGCAGCAAGGTTAATATTATATCCGGGTGTTGGCCATAAGATAGTGCCATATCATCTACACTAGTATATCTAACCTAATAGCCAATAAATATAATCGTTGGTTACAAATATGAACTATTTTATTTAATAGTTGGCTGACTTTCCACCTCTCACAAAGTGTGTATGAGCACGTGATGTAGTTGCCTATTACATGAGATCCCGTTTCAATTCTCATTCGTATTCTCTTTCCTCCTATAAGTATAAATATATTACTGTATTAAAAACCTTCCAGTCATGTGACTGGCATTGCTGTAGTTGCTTTTCTGTAGAATTTGTCCCCGCGTGGGGAACGTGATTTCTCTCCGACACGCATGGCCGGCCGTACGTGCACCGATTAATTGATTTGTTTCCTCGATGTGTGGTCCAAGAATCTGCAGCAGAGGGGTCCTATACTACTCCCTTCGTTCCAAATTAGTTGTCTTCCATTTGCCAAAAAGTGGATGTATCTAGACATGTTATAAGTATAGATACATCTACTTTTTGACAAATGGAAGACAACTAATTTGGAACGGAGGGAGTAGATCTCAGTCCAACATGATATTCATTCCGCTGTAGTACTACATCCGTAGCGAATATCCGCATCGATTCTCTGCAATGCTTGCTTGGGGCACTAGTACGCAGTGTATAATGGAGGGAGGCAAGGGGACCAAGCACTCTCGTGATCACCTATGGAGGGAACATGGAAGATTTACTTATATCGCGCTGATGAGGCCATTAACTGTCCCATGTGACCTCTCGGTCCCAAGATGTGTACTCGTAGATACTGCTATATCTTGTCCTACGTGAAATACAAAGCTCGATTACGCTACCCTATTCAACAACTTCGCCCCAAAATAGAGGAAACAAATCAATATCTGTTATTTCTTGTCCATTCGTGAATCTTATATGGCGCATCCTTTATCAGAAATTAACTTTGCCTCCCGGGTGCATAAGCTCCCTTCACCGAAAGAACATATTTCGAAATTTTGAAAGAATCCGAAGAAAATTTGTGCGCATACGTCTCGACATTCTATGTGTGCATGTAAAGTTTCGCGGGAACCAAAATTTATTATGGCATGTGTAAAAAAGACGAAAAAAAATAATTGTCTTGTGATTTTTTTTATTTTTTCACCGAATTTTTTTTTTTTACACGAGTCTAAAAAAATGTTAGTTTTTCACGAAATGGATTTGTGAATATGTTCCCGCGGACATTTTTTTGAAATTTCAAAATATGTTTAAAATACATTTCAAATAAAGGATCCATATGCACCCAGGAGCCAAAACACTACCCCCATTCTTTATATGACTTTTAATATAGCAGCACCAACTAATATCATGAACCTTTTGGTAACTTGTTGAATGGTGTAGATAAGAAAAATAAAGTGCAAATTCGGGTGGACGTTTGTGCTATACTTTGGGCCATATATAATGTTTGCTATTTTTGGTTTTAACCATCCAAGAGCTCTTTCTTTGTTTTGCAGGTTATCCTTTTACCTACCCACTAGATCCATATGTGGTCTTGCCGGGGAAAAGGCCGCGAGCCATGATTATTGGTTGCAGTCGCTTTAAAACGCTTGAACAAGATTTGTTCAGCTAGCGCGGCTGGGGGATTGATAATAGGCTTACATGTTGAGGCATAGGAACATCGTGTTACATTTTCTTTTGATGGCTGATTCATGTATCGACCTTGTGTGACCTGTGAGATGTAAACTCTTTTAACTGCAATAATGAAAAAAGTAGGTATAGGCATCAATCGACGCAGTGGCCAGGTTATTTCCCCTTTTCGAAAAGATTTTTTTTTAAAGAATGGAAGGTTTTGGAAAATGAATTTTGCATGGAGACAACTCCAAAACATTTCGACCGTACGTTGTCTTAGGAAATGGGAGGAAGGTATGTATTTATGTTTTGTTTAGCTTGTCAACATCAAATGTCCTCACTACCCTAGTTCATTTATTTAGAATTTTTTAGCATTGAAAATCAAGGCAAACTAACTGAATTACTGGTGCTATATTTTCTTATTGTCGATGGATAATGAAATCACCGTTCAAATAAGAATATTGTTCAAAAATAGATTTTCTAGGACTTTTTGAAGCAGCAAAATTCTAATGACGCTCTATGAACTAATGAAAAACAATCAAGTAATTTCATATGATTACAAAAAAACAATACAAAAGGCTTAAAGCAAATATATATAAAAGCAAAGAAACAACACAAGAGCAAAAGAGGAAAGAAGAGAAAAATAAGAAGATGAATCTAATCTCGCGATTCGGCCTAAGTACAACAAACAATTTACGCAGCCATTCCATAATCCCTGCAATCATGGGGGATTGAAAATTTCCGGCTGTGTGCATTCTTGGAAAGCCAATGACTAGGTGTTCGAGCCTAGGCTTATGTGGCCAGAAACCTACTGAGTTAGCACACGCTTGGTTGCCCGCAATAAGGCCAAGTAGGATTTATGACTTTTGACTTCATGAACACGCACCGTAAAAAGGGCCATAACCGCCCACTCCCGTCATCTCACCTCTAATGTTTGTTTTGCGTCTAGACACACGGCAAAGGAGCAAGACTTTGCCGTGTGTTTTCTCCACGTACACGGCAAACTCGCAAAAGATTTACCGTGTTTTATATCTACACACGGAAAAGAGTTGGCCACCATCATCTCACGGTCATCGTCAAGTCCCTTTACTAAGGGTGTGTTTGGTAGCCTGTGTCACCCTAGCATGTGTTTCTCAAGTGAGACAGCTTGACCTTATATAGGCTCGGCTGAGATTTGATCGTGTGTTTGGTGGCTTGTATGTGTCGAACCAGGCTGGAACTAGATGTTGTTTGGTGGCTCGTATGCATTGAGACATGTTGAATCATTTCACCATTTTAATTTTGTGTAAACAACATTTCAATAATGCATGTATTATGTGGTTGGATTAGCTTAATTTGTAATATATAGCCGATTCTAGAATTAAAAATATTATATCGCTGTTTTACTTATAGGTCCTCCAAATCCAGAAATTAAAATTACAAACAGGTCCCAATTTTTACACACAGGCCCCTGAAAAACAATTAAAAAGCAATCAGGTCCTAGGGATTCCCCATCAGCCATGGCTTGCGTGGAGCTGCCCGTCGGCGTCACTAGACGGAGCAGGCCGGAGCTAGGCGGAGGTAGGCGGCACTGGGCAGAGCTTGCCGGAGCTGGGCGGCGCGATGAGCTCGGCCGGCGCGAGAGGAGCAGGGCAGCGGAAGGAGGAGCGGGGCAGTGGGAGGAGGAGCTCGCCGACAAGGGCGGTGCGAGGTGGAGCTCGCCAGTGCGGGGCGGCGCATGGAGGAGCTAGCCGGAGCGAGGAATAGCTCGGCTAGAGCGAGGAGCAGCTCGGGCGGGGCGGGGAGGAGCTCTGTCGACGCGAGGAGGAGCTCCGCTGATGCGAGTAGGAGCGGAACAGCGCAAGGAGGAGCTTGCCGGCGCGGAGCGGGGCGAGGAGGAGCCGGTTAGAGCTGGGATGTGCGCGAGAAGGAGGTCGGCCGCGAGATGGAGAGGATGAGACAGGAGGAAATGAAGAGCGGTTTCGGGAGGGGCTGGCGCAGCGACGCTTGGGTGGGGCCCACGTGTTGGATCGTTTCCGGACGATCTCAGCCAGGTTGAGATGAGAAGCTCAAATCGAGCTTCTCTCTTCAGCCTGGCTGAGAGGCCTTTTCTGTGCGAGGTGGGCATGGCTGAGAGCCACCAACCGGGCTACCAAACAGCTGAAAGTTGTATGAGGGGAGAGTTTCTCAACCCACCCAACCTACCAAACACACCCTAAGGCGATTTGCGCGGAAAAACACTTGCCAAAGTTCTTTGCCGTTTACATCCGCAATACACACGATAAAGCCCCTTTGCCATCGCGATACATGCCGTGTCGTGTTTGCCGTCTAAATACGGCAAAGACTTTGCCGTGTTCCGCGCCGCCTTTCCCATGTCTTTCATACACGGCAAAGTCCAGTTTTCCCATAGTGGGATATGTGGCCATGGCAGGCATCACATGCAGACACTAGTGGAAAACGGGGCAGTAGTCCCGGTTCCAGACGGCCTCTAGTCCCGGCTGGGCAACCCGGACTACCAAATCGGGACTAGAGCCCCCCCCCCTATAGTCCCGGTTGGCTACGAACCGGGATTAGAGTGCCTCCCACGTGGCCACGGGCGAGCCCGCGGGCTGGATGTCTTTAGTCCCGGTCCGTGTTACGGACCGGGACTACCGTAGGCCTTTTTTTTCTTTTATAATTTTTTCCAGAATTGCACGGACCGGGTGTTGTGTACTGTGTTAGTGCCGGGGTTTTGGATAGTTTCGGAAACACGTCGATATAAATTATATTGTACTATGATCACACGTTGATGCATATATATAACACACTTACAAAATTAATTGTAACACATGAATTTGTCGTCACGTTTCCGTACACAAATAAGTACTCAAATGCATTAATTATACATGCATGAAATCATAGTACATTTATATATGTAGATAATAGTGCTCTGAATTTTCAGGTATGACATCATCAAGAAGAAATCCCGCCAGCTCCTCCCCAATTGCTCTTATACGGTCATCTGGTAGGAGGCCGGCCCGCTTCCTTACAATCTTTAAAAGAAGGAGAAAATTAAACAATTATGAATGAAACTCCACACAATTGATATGCATATTATTTTGTCAAAAAAAACTTGTGAACAATGTATAATTACGTACCTCTGCGTTTCTTCGATTTTCAAATTTTTCATAAGTCATCCTATGAATGTACTCGCAAACGTAGTACCCACATAAGAGGGTCCCTTTTGGCTGTTCCAGACACCACTGTTCGAGAATAGAATTCAACACATTAAGTTTGGTAATGGTATTGCAAACTACATTAATTCATGGATATAGGTATAGTACTACTTACTTGGTTCAGAGTCCATACCAGCTTCTCGTGCCATTTACCGGGTACTTCCTTGACGAATGTCTGCCATGCTCTACTCAACAAAGAAAGAACAAAACATCTGTTATTAATTAATTACTTGATATCACGAAATGAATGAAAGAGAGGTCGGTATAGTAATGTGATAAGAATTTAAATTACTCTTTCATGATATCAAACAAGCTCTTGTACTCTTTAGGGTCTCTCCTTAATGAGTCGTAGACTTCAATTATTCCCTGGTGATATCTAATGACCACGAGAATAAAGTGGTAGCTGCAAATTTACATACAGAGGCATGCGCATATAACTCATCAATTAGACTAAAGATACCGGGTGAGCAAAAATAGAATGTGTACAAGCAATTAGTAACACTTACCTGAAGTTGTAAGGAAGAAATATTTCTTTTTTGTCTTGGTGTCGCTTAAAAGCCTCTATCATTACTCCCTTTACAACTTGTGGTTTCTCCCTTATGCTCACTTCATGAATAACATTAGGGTCCATGAAACCAATCTCCACCGGTTTTATTATTTCCCTTTTGTAGTCGATCATCTTCTTTCTGCACAAATAGCGTACCAAAATTAGAATGTGCTGTGAGCTATATATATATATAAAGACTTAATTAAATTACAAAAATAAATAACTTACAGACAAAAGATACTGATGATTGCTTTATCGAGGGGTAAACCATTGTATAATTGGAAAAGTTCGGAGAAATCAATTTGCACACCGTAGTCATCGTAGAAGTGTTCCTCCTTTCTAACTTTTGCCATGATACCTATTATACCTTTCTTTGCGACTTTCATGTACCATGAATTCAACTGACGCATCCTTGTTGGTAGTAACTTGACCAACTCAGTTGTGACCAAAGACTTGCCTTGAACATATTGATAAGGCACCCTATAAGGTTCCTCAGGGAAGTGGCGGACACTTCCCTGAGGTACCATACGGTGGGCGTCTTGTCGGTAAGTACCTTAAGCGGAGGGAGCGATTGCGTAGCTTGTTGTCCCAGCTGGGCTATCTGTTTCCCGCATTTCCGGTTCTCCAACACCGAGTCGTATGACTTTTCAATAGAGCGCTCATAGTCTGATGACGGCCTTGGTGGAGGGTTGTATAAGCACCTAATAGTGTGATGTAGTTTGTCACGAGGAAGCCCTTTGATGCTGGGGGTAGTTCTTCCGGGGGCGGTTTCTTTGTAAAATGGGCTGTAACCTCGGCCCTCCTGATGGCTTCGGATTCCTCGACAGTCCTCTCGTAAGGTAACTTCTCAGGAGTCTTCACTTTCGCGGCTTTTTCTGTCTCTTCTTAGGAGGCGAACCATTAACGGCCCTCTTCGCATCAAACCACTTATAAGGCGGAGACGCTGGACTGGCTCTGGAGATGGAGACCGTGCTGGTGTAGCTGGAGATGGAGACCGTACTGGTGTAGCTGGAGATGGAGACGGACTCGCGCTGGGGTCCCTCTGGGGTAGGAAGGGTGGACTTGTAGGTGGTGGGACTTCTACTTGGAGGAGTCGGTGGCCTTGGTGCTGAGCCTGGAAGCACGATGTATTTCTTGTTCCATAGAACGAAACCGTGGTTGACTTGTCCCAGTGTCGTCTCATCGTCACCTCCAGGATAGTCAAGCTCAAGTGCCTCAAATCCCGGTATAATAGCATCCACCCCGACACGAGCATAGCCAGCTGGAATCTGACCAAGATGGTAGCTTGCTCCAGGTTCGTTTGGTAACGCATAGCCGACCGCCACCTTGAAGGATATGTTCTTCATTAACATATGAAGCTCACACTCCGTCTTCTCCGTGATATCATCCACGGGGGGTAGTGAGCGCCGGCTGTTCTATTATTGCGGCAGATACTTGTAGCGGCGTGGAACCCACGCTGCTTCTTCGCGGTTCTGGACGACGACGTCGACTTGTTGCTGCTGTTGATCAGGTGCCCGGTGCTGGCTGATTGAGTCAATCTGACAGCGCAGTCCGGAAACCATGCGCTCCAATTCTGATAAACGGTCTAACTCCCTTCTGCTTCTTTCTCCCACGGCTTCTATAATGTCAGCACAGTCCGGAAACCCTTCCTTCAAGTTGGTACCGCCGGGAAAGCCCTCGTAATCGTCCGTTGTGTTCGGGATTCCCCAGTGCGAGTGTCAGCTCGTCGTTCTCTCTCTCGGGATGGTACTCTCCCTTTCGAACTTTATCTATTGCGTCAATAAGCAACGGAACGATTGTTTCAACCTTTTTCTTCCATTTTCCCTTTGCAACAATCAACCCCCGTCTCTGAGTCCAACACTGCGCCATGCGCGAACAACCAAAACTGGCCCTCTCGGGCCAGTTCAAAGTCTGTGGAGTGATCCCTTTAGCAACCAGTTCCGCTTCAAAGGCTAACCATTTGGGAATGGCAGACTTGTAGCCACCTGTACCCAACCTATGGTGGTATTCCTTCTTCCCAGCATTTCTCTTATTTACGACCGATCGAGCCACGGCAGTAGAGGAATTCTTGTACGCCTTGAATGCGGGCCAGGAATGTTTTATCTTCTCGAGTGCTCCGGTGAAATTAGCTGGATCTTCATCTTCATACTTTCTCCATAGTGTTTTCTTCCAGCTCTGGAATTGTGTGGCCATCTTCTTAAGAGTCCACTCCTTCACTTTCTCCGTCTTGCCTTCTGGTATGTTGAAATGTATCATGAGCGTATCGAAAAGCATTTCTTTCGTATGATCAGGGACATAAGAAGCATCATCCTCATCCACACCCTTCGGCTTATGCCATTCTGCAATGGTGATCGGGAGAATGTCCCTAACAATGACTCCAGCTTGATTTACAAATTTACGACAGGTCGCTATGGGTGCCAGCGGTTCGCCACTCTGAGAAACTTCCTCTATCGTTAGCCTCGGAGCATCGCTGGCCATCCTCTTCGTCAGGCCTCGAGGAGGAACATTATTTACAGATTTGCTCGATCTAGAGGGCTGGAAAATGAATCGTTAATTAACACGTGCAATTAACAAATGCATATATACATGATCGATCGATCAATTGTCAGCCTATATAATATATGTATATACCTCGCCGGAGTTTGTCGTTAAGGGCGCTTCATCGTCAAACTGGAGTCCCTCACCGCAGTCGTTCAGAAATTGTGAGCTGAAATCATCATCTTCATCGCCTTGTCGTCCATCATCTTCTCCACCGCCTTGTTGTCCATCATCATCTCCACCGCCTTGTCCTCCGGAATAATCTTCTTCACGGGCACTCGCATAGATTATTCGTTGCATTCTATCTTCATGCTCCTCGTCTCTAATTAAGGGAATGTCCGCCATAGCTCAATGTACCTGCAATCAATTATATGTGTTTGTAATTTTTTTGACATAGAATTACACATAAATGACACCCCAAAATAATTAGGGGTGGCATTGTGCAACTTGTCACATAAAATGACAGCCCTTGGTCCTGAAAAAAAAATAGGGCCAGGCACCTGGCTAGCGGCTGGTCCTTTAGAAAAATCAGCACCCTGC